>JANHGN010013894.1:0-29252 GCA_024605025.1 Megaceryle maxima
GAATAGAAAGAAAAAAAACAAGAATTTTTCAATCTGTAGAAAAATATATTCCCTACTTAGCTCTATTAAAGCTGGCAGATCATGGGATGAAGGAGAAAGATTTTTTAGAAAATTAGTAATGTTTGAGAGGAATATTTTTTCACTTTTTTTTTTGTTTTGTTTCAAATTAGAGGAATACTAACACCTTAATCTTCAGTTTATTTTAGTTGTATGGAAGAAAGAAATATCTCTTTTCTTCCCTTAAAACTCATGATGGGATAA
Source organism: Megaceryle maxima (assembly GCA_024605025.1). Classification (NCBI taxonomy): domain Eukaryota; kingdom Metazoa; phylum Chordata; class Aves; order Coraciiformes; family Cerylidae; genus Megaceryle; species Megaceryle maxima. The sequence goes on from JANHGN010013894.1 coordinate 262, forward strand.
AAGAAATAGGAAATTATTTTCATAGAATCATCAAGGTTGGAAAAGACCTCCAAAATCATTGAGTCCAACCATTAACCCTACTCTACCAAGTCCAGCAATAACCAATATCCCCAAACCCCACAGATATATGTCTTTTAAATACATCTAGGGGTTATGACTAAACCACCTCCCTGGGCAGCCTCTTCCAATGCCTGACAACCCTTTCAGTGAAAAAATTTTCATAATGTCCAGTCTAAATGTCCCCTGGTGCATCTTGAGGCCATTCCCTCTTGTTCTGTCACTAGTTACTTGTAAGAAATGACCAGTGTCTACCTCTCTACAACCTCCTTACAGGTAGTTGTAGAGAGAGACAAGGTCTGTACTCAGCCTCCTTCTCTTCAGACTAAATAGCCCCAGTTCCCTCAGCTGCTACTCACAAGACTTGTTTTCCAGAACCTTCACCAGCTTAGTTGCTCTTCTCTGGACCTGCTCCAGCACCTCAATGTCTTTCTTGTATTGAGGTGCCCAAAAATGATCACAGTACTCAAGGTGTGGCATCACCAATGCCGAGTACAGAGGGACAATCACGTCCCTGGTCCTGCTGGCCAAACTATTTCTAATACAAACCAGGATGCTGGTGGCTTTCTTGACCACCTGGGCACACTGCTGGCTCATGTTCAGCCTCCTGTCAGTCAGCACCCCCAGGTCCCTTTCTGTCAGGCAGCTTTCCACCCACTCCTCCCCAAGCCTGTAGCATTGCCTGGGGTTGTTGTGTCCCAAGTATGAGACTTCGCACTTGGCCTTGTTGAAGCCCATACTCCTGGCCTCAGAACATTAATCCAGCCTGTCCAGGTCCTTCTGAAGAGCCTTCTTACCCTCAAGCAGATCAACACTCCCACCCAACATCTTCTTGTCTGCAAACTTACTGAGGATGCATTCTATCTTAATATCAAGATCATTGATAAAGATGTTTAACAGAAGTGGTCCCAATACTGAGCCCTGAGGAACTCTATTTGTGACCAGCCACCAGTTGGATTTAACTCTATTCACCATCACTCTGTGGGCCTAGCTGTCCAGCCAGTGTTTAACCCATTTGTGTTTCCTTTAATACAAATAAAATATAAAATAAAAATGATCAGTGTTAGAACTGTAAACTTTACAGACTACAATAAAAAAAAGTGCGTAAAAATCTCAACTGTGTAAAAAGAAAATAATAGAAAAAGAATCAATACCAAAATTTCCAACAAACTCTAAATAATAAAGACAAGAGCCCCAAAAGAAACAGGAGTTGTGCTTATCTGTGTTGCAATTTTATAGATCAAGGGGAAGAAAATATCTCCCTCATAGCCCTTTTAATCCAAAAGATTAGACAAACGGGAAGATATGAAACCAAATCCCACAAAAGGAAGGAAATATTGATTGCTAATTTTGTATTTTATTCATGTGGTTATTAGGTATATGCATTGTATCATTGCCTCAAATTACCTATCAAGTCCTGACTGTGCTACAGGTTGCACAGTCTGATCTTGATTAAAGGCAAGATGCTGTACAAGACTATAAAAACCTGATATGTTTGCAGTACAATGGTTAAAATTTTTGTTCTAATAATTCCCCCCGAGCTTCCTCCATTTTTCATTTTTTTTCAGCCAGTCATGTCCACCAAGTGGAACACTTATTTAAATACTTCCCATAAAAATTCACAGTTAAGTGAGCTGGAGAAAAATAATAAACGGTTATCACACACTGTCTATATAAACCTTCATTTCTGATAGGACTTTTGGGAGGGCTAATCATAATTATGAGTCACATGGCTTACTGGGTGCAGCTGTTTCAGAAATGTACCACATAAAAATAAAGAATAGAAAGCCACATCACAGTTTTTCTTATAACCACCTTTGAATTAAAAATGTTTGTTAGATGGATGCTTTCATTTAATCTGAGACCTGGGAAAGCATTGTCCTTATTTCCAGGGATGATGATTTTCACATCTAACCCTAGAAGCCTAGAGGAAAATGTAATTTTTCAGAAAAGATCCTCATGATGTGCTTTTTGTGGCCTGGCTTTCTCATAAAGTGACTATTTGCTTCCTTTGTATCTTCTGTGAAGAAAATCATAATAGGGCAGAGAGGACACACAACAGGGGACACAGGATGAACTATGGTGACAAAAGGCATTGACCTTGGCCATTTGTTTTATAGATCCTAGAAAAAATTGTGACAGGTGGCTGGAGGAGCAAGACCCTGTGGGACTTGTTCAGGGCAAAAGTGCCCTGACAAGATATACAAAGATAAATCAGAATGAAAATATTTGACAAAATCCTTTATTCCACTCAGTTCAGTGGATTAAAGACAGGTTTTACTTTCTAATCTTCTGAGTTCATATTCATAGACATACATGAGTTCTAGTGATAGAAAATTCAAACTGAGGAGGTAATTTGAGTAGAGACAATACAGCTTCATATTCACTAAAAAATAATCCAAAGAAAAAGGAAGAACCAACTCATGCTCTGATGGTCCCTGTGAGAAATGTCCTGAGGCAACTCAGACTGTATGTGCACATTTTAAAAAATAGAAGTATAGAAATTGAGCCTAATCACATTTGGAAATAGACTTTCAGACCAAATTCAGGAGCTTTAAGTTAGACTTCCTTAGCATTATTCATAGATCTGCATGTCCACTACTCACACTAATGCAAGATAACACCATTCAAACATGTCTACCCTATATGGCATTACAATCACGTGTTATTGCAGTACAGTGCCCAAAGTGATTTTTTGTATTATGTTACGGCTATTAATTCTGACACTTGGAGATCATCTTCCATTGGCTCTTGGAAGCATCATGAAACAGGACTATAAAAAACAGTGATTAGTAATCCCTAGTCTTGTTTCATTCTTGGCATTAATCTACCCTAATTCTCATCTTTTTTTTCACCATGACACATTGGAGGGAAATTAAATCCTATTGTTTTATCTGTCTAAGGGCTAATATTGCGGTGGAGTATATGACACAATACATAGCATTTACAATCTTTTAAACACTGGAGTAAATTCCACCTCAAACCAATGTCTGGAAATTGCATTGTTGCTAGAGATCAGACTGAACCAAAACCCCAAATCTCTAAAGCTGCAGGTTTTAGAGGGTTATAATTGAAATGGGTATAATTCACGTTAGAGGTCACATCAAGCTCAGAAATGATGAAAATAGCTAATCTTAGCCGTTATCTTGGGGTAAAAATTGTGTCAGTAGGCTGTAAGATTTTGACACAGCAAATTCTTTGTTTATTCAATGACAGAACAAAAAAATAACCAAAACAAAACAAGAGGACTAAATTTGCTATACTGAAACAAAAGAAGAATTTGTTTTGACCAGATTTTTTCTTGTTTTCCTATAGATTTCTTAGAGCTTTGATGTGACATTTGAAAACTTGATGCTGATGCATCATTGCAGGATTCTCTTTTAGATGCACAACTGATTCATAAACTACAAAAGGGCCAAGGATACAAAGTTAAAGGGAACATCAAAGTGACAATAGTATAATAATACATGCAGAAGTCTATGTTGGGAGTTATTTACATCTTTTTCATTCACAAAGCTAGCTGGAAATATCTTGGTTTTGATGGCCAAAAAGCTGAATAATTTGAATAAGTAAATAGTTGTCATCGGTTGAGGGGTGGCTGGACTAATATAATACATCTGCTTAGATAGTGGAAATCACAGTATTTGGGAGGGGAAGAAAGAAAGAAGTAAAATATTCCTAAATTCCCAACTCTATGAAGCACATAGATAAAGCTACATAGATCATTCCTGGAAAGCTATATCTGGTTTTGGTTCCCAAATTTCATGGATAATATAAAAAAAAAAAATTGGAAAGCATTCATAAAGGAGATATGCATTCCTTTGTGACCTGTGCTAGATTGTATGATCCTGCTCTGGCAGGCAGGTTGGACTCGATGACCTCCAAGGTCCCTTACAACCCCTGACACCCTGTGTGTGTGAGCTATGAGAATTATATGATATTTGGGAACCTGCCTTCTTACATGCTTTAGATGTTTATCCATGGAGGAGTTAGACTTTCTAGTCAAACTCCATAGCTATCTACATTACTTTGTAAGACTGAAGGCTTTTATATCAATATAAAGAAAAAATAAGAGAAACTGTAATGATGGGGAAAAAATAAATAAAAAAAATCACACTAAAAAATCCAGGCAATTTTTGTCACTGAGCATGATAAATCTTGGTTAAATATCAATATGATCAATTCTTCAATTCTCTAAGACTGATTTGTATGCTTTATTCAATATATACTGAAACTTGAAAACACATTATGGTCTAGCTATAGGAATTTCAGAATGAAACTCTCTTTCTTGGGATATGTAAAGACCAGTTTCTTTGGGGATTCCTGTTGATTTTAGATTCACCAGGTCTTAATTGTTAATTCAGAACTGCATTTTCTGGTTATAAAAAATAATGACCAGAATGTGGTCTTAGAAATCACTATTCTTATTGTGCCACTGGGACTGATGTAATATCTACAGGATCTAAAAGACTATTACATGCTGCATTTAATACACTGTTCTCTTTGCCAGGAACTCAAAGAATTGCACTTTTAACTTTATTAGCTCTATTGCCATATTTTCTGAGTTGGTCTTCTTGCTTTGTTTCAGTAATTTCCATTATTTTCATCTATCTGTGGGGTCTGTGGTGCAAATAATTTTTCTGGGTTGTTGCTCAAGTTTTTACAGGGAGAGGTATCTGCAGTTGTGGTTACAGAGAGGTAAAGGGGGTCATGTGAAGACACTATTTTATTTCTCTTTTGGTGGAGAAATTGCTTTTGTACTGTTTTATATTCTTGAGGTTTTTTGAGGCTCTGTGTTCAACGTGACTTTTGTCAAATAGGTGTCCATCAACAGATGGACAAATGATGAATATAAATAGGGAAAAAAACCTTAAAGTTGCTATGGGAAAGAGGCTTCTCAATTCTATTATAGGCTCCATTGGTGAGTAAGATTGCATAAAACACTCAATTCTGGATGCTTTGCTTTCCTCCTCAACAAAAAGGGATTAGAAATATTTTCTGTGAATACTTCCAACATTTACTTCCAGTTAGTGATGTCCACTATCAATTCTCTTAATATAGACTTTGCTGGAGATTGTGTAAAAAAGCATGAGAACAGCCCAGGGTTTTTATTTATCCAGATACTCTAGCCTCTGTTCTAGTCATTATGTTCTGTTGACTAAAGGGAACTATTCTGTTGTACAGAATATAATGTATTATCACACTTGGAGCACTAGCTCTCTTATTGGAACTGTTAATTTACAAAATAAAGTTGTTCCTATTCCGCAGAAGTTACAATCTCAGTAGAAAACAAGAGCTGAAAGAGAAATAAGTCTGCTGAAACAAAAAATCTATTTAATTGATTCTGCTGTCCACCCTTGTGGACCTCAGGTGCTTTAGTGCCTCATAGCACCATAAGAAATTACCTGTGAAACCAACTTCAGTTCAAGATACCTAAATTTATACATCTGCATGAAGGAGTCACCAGTGAACTGTCTGTGTTCCCATTATATACAGGGATACAAGGTTTACCCCATATGGCCTCCAGCTACCTCTTGTAGGTGGTAGATCTCCTTTAGCATAGTTACACACAGAGGACATACCTTAACTTTCACTGACATTGTAGCTTGATGAGATTAATTGTAACACACCAATGTGAAAGAGATACCAAGGAGACAAAAGTCAAACCTAAGGAGTTCAGTGCAGTTTCTCGCTGCATTACCATAAAAGGTATCTATACTTGTTCACAATGCATTTACAATCACTCAGAAATGCTCTTTTCTAATGTGCACCATGAAGCAAATGAAGCAATGATTTCCTCCAGACTTTCTGCGAAGCATCAAGTATCTCAGACAATTTGCTGCTAGGGGCAGCAATGACTATACCTCTGGATTTGTTAAGATAAAGGAAATGTGTCATGCTGTCCACTGTTGTAATGTAATGGCCCTGTTAGATGTCACAAACTTTTCTCAGAAAAAAAAAGACACAAAATGAAATGTAAAGCAAATGAGGGCCTTCTTTCTGTCTACCATTTTCTATACTTTCAGGATATATATTTCAAAGGACAAGAAATGGCCTATTATTGAAGAATGATCCAAATAAAAGGAATTGAAGAGACTTTCCTAGAGCTGCACCAAAGTGCTTCCCACTTTTTAAGCATCAAAGTGGCAGCAGAACAATTGAGAGTGGAGCTAGATTATGTTTTGAGATTGATGGTATAAAAAATGCCTGTGTATCATTATGGGCACTATTTTTCTACATTAGGATTCTGCTAGTTAGAGGTTGAAATTCCTTTGCGATATTTGCTAGATTATATGATCCTGCTCTGGCAGGGGGGTTGGATTGGAAGATCTCCAAGGTCCCTTCCAACCCCTGACACCCTGTGATACCTGTGAAATGACTAGTGGAAACATCTATAGAAAGATAGGAAAGAATCAGTAAAGAACTTGAAATAACTTCCAAATTTAAGATGAATTTTCAGTTCTGCTGTGGTAGCAAAGCCCCATTCTTATTTTTCAGAAAGATTTGTAGGCTAAGGAAAAACTAATAAAGCTTTAATGTAACAGGATCAGAACCTGTCTATCCCCATTTCTAACCTTGTCATTCATCATCTGAAAAATAATACAAATAAATAAATAAATAAATATAAAAGAGAGAGGACAATGGTGATCAAGTCAAACTTCATAGATTTTCCAAATAGCAAGTTTGATCCTGTGGTGATCTGTGATAAAGACTAGGGTGGGAAAGGAGGTTGCAATAAGAAGGTGGGAGAAACTAAAGCATCTGTATTTAGAACTTTGGTCATGTCATGTATCAATGTAATGACTAATTAGAAAAAAATCTGAAGTAAATACCTAAGTAGAAATCTACTATTGTAGTGCACACTACATCTGGAGCGTGACCACATAGATACTTTTCTAATTATTATCACTTCATTCAAAAGTGAAATGCACAAAACTCAGCAAAATGTCTGTGTTCAAAGCATCAACACTCCTTAATACTGCTTCCCGTACCTCCTATTTTAAAACAGTTGCAAGTTTTCTAAAACTAATGTAATTTGAGTTAAAGAAACTGTAAAATGCCTTCTTAAGTAGTTGGTTTTGATCAGAGTTCACAATGCAAAGGGTTGTATAATAAAAGACTTTGCAACCTTGAGAACCTAGAGGTTAATAATTCTAATTATTTTTAAAAGCATCCTGGGAATTTGTTGAATTAACAAAAGAGATATAGCTGAAAGTATGGCAAAAATAGCAAGGACATAGCAGACCTATTTTAATAAAAGTCTTGTAAAATCTACCTTCTAAATGATCAAGTACTGCACTTTAACCATATATCTTAATACATTAGGTGAATTTGGTGCTTTCAAGTTGGCTTTGATTTACAGACTGGAAATCAGAATGGTCTGTAGCATAGTAAAATCTTCCATACTCTAACACAGACAAATACGTGCAAATTTTGTGCACACTAAATTCTGCAAAACAAGAAGTGAAGTGAGGTGTTTCTTATGCTAGTGGAAATCTCTTACCATGAAAACCTGTCATAATATGAACACCAGAGTTTGGCAGGTACAAGGTTGTGAGGGCAATAGCACCTGAATTTTATAATGGAAAAAAAGCAAGCGAAAAGTGTCAGAGATTCTGTAAACCCACTGTTACAGCACCTTAGGTGAAAGTGTACAAAACTGGAAATTACAGGCCCTGAGCACTACTGATGCTAAGGCACAAAGTCATCCCTGCCACTGGGCTTCACTGCTTACCAAAGAATCCTATTTTGTCACCAGTTTGTGTAATCAAAATAGTCAACAAAATAAATTCCTTCAGGCCCTCGTCCATAAAGGTGCTTATACTTTGATTCAGATGTCAACAATAGAGCTACCAATGACTGATTATTACACTGCAGGTGGAGGTGGAGGTGGAGGTGACAACCTTAGCAGCTGAGATGTGTTGGATAATTGGATGAGCATGTTTAGTCTGTGCAAACATAAACGCAGTCAGCAAACCACATTTGCCTGAGTAGCAGAAATTAGCAGCTCAGGCCAATTGTTTCTTCAGCTGTCCCACCACAGTCCTCTCTGTCCCACAGATTTAGCAAGAGAAGTGGAAGAAAGAACTGAACCATTTTCAGGCTGCCTATTGCAGGCCTCTGTCCCTTCATGGATTTGGTAATTAGTACCAAACTCTTTCTCTGCTGTTACATAGAAATAAGCAAGAACTGCTACAATTTGGGAACAGTTAAGGGCCCTATGCTTAGACATCTAGAGAACTTGTTAGCCCAGCATGACCTGATAGTATTTTTTGCTTTTAAGGATTAAGTGTTGCTGTAGAATTTGTGGTTAGGTTTTTCTGGAAAAGCTGGAATACTGAACAACTTTAATTAATTTCATACTGTTCTAATACTGTTTTGTTAGAAAACATCTTAAGAAATGTATAAATAATCTTCCTGAAGAAATTGAGGTCTGGAATTATACTCACTGCATCTGTTTTTTTGGGAACTGAATCCTTAAAGGCTGGTTCAGTTGAAGCAAAAAAGCATTTTTTTCCTAAACCCAGACTTTTTTCTTTACAATCCTTTTTCCGACTTCATTTTTGTGTGACATCCAAGAGAATAAAGGATGCCACTTAGACTGTATCTTTCTCCTGGAAAGTGTTTTGTTGAGAGATAACAGCGGGGAGAGTTGTCCACACAGGACCATGTGACATAATTAAGTCATCTTTCATCTCTGTGGGAAATCCAGTTCTTAGTTTTTTCTTCTAGTCTGTGAAATGGGAGTGAATGGCAAAAAACTGGCACTGTGTGATGGGTCTGGGTGCAGAATACTTCAACCACACTACAGATGTCTATTGTCTCAGAGGGAAAACAACTCTTATGTAGCTCTGCTGGGAACTTCAATAGCCTTCATTATAAAATTCCAGTAGTGACTGTACAAAATTGTCTAGCTCACCATCACCTATAAAAAGAGGCTGGATGCTTTAAATACAGCATTAGAACTCAATCTGGTGGCAAAGACACACTTTTAATAAGCATCATTATATATTGGTCTTACCAAGTAATCTGTCAGCATCTTAGAAACTGACTGAGTTCTGACACATAAAGAAATGAAAGCAACACAGTAGGACCCAGATGGCATTTTTAGTGCATTAAGAGCAACATTTCTTGCCGTACAAACTGTTTGCAAATTCCAGTTTTTGAGATGTTCTCTGCACCTTCTCAGCTTAACCCCTCCCTCTAGTCTGCATTATTGATTTATTTTTTTTATAATATCTAAATAATTCATTTCACCTGAGCTTTTGAAAAAGTACTTTTTGTTCCATAAATCACGTATTTCAGAGAAAATGCAATTTGAAACAGAAAAATAAAAATATTGCTTTTGAAAATGTCTAAACAGGAAATTTTGACAAAACAAAATATATTTTTGTCAAAAGGAGAAATTCATCAAGATACAACATCTCAACTGATATATTTTTTTTCAGTTTTGACTGCCCAGGCACACAAGGAGGCAAATAAAGAAAGCAGTGATGGATTTTTTAAGTTTTGCTTATGAATGTAGTTAGGTCTTTTGATAACTATTACCATAAGGTGACTATCCTTGAAGTTGTCAGCATAATTAGTTTTGGAGCTTTTAATCAGGTATTTGCCATCCCTGAAGAAGAAATATCCTGGAAAATATATAAATAAAATTCACTTACAGATTGTATTTTTTATGTACTTCTGTACTGTCAGCTAAACAATCAGTGTTATCCTTAAGTGAACTGGCTTCATTATATTAAAAATCATGCCCATAAAAAAGACCCTTGCCCAGGTGAAGACCTTTCCCCTGAGCATGTGTAGTTGTGAAAGCGCAGCGTCAGCAGTATTATAATTACATGTAAGTTACTAACAAATTGTCATAAAGAGGGTAGGTTTGGAAATTATTAACTTTGTAAGTTTTGTGAATAAATATAGCACAGATAGTCTCCTTTGGTGTGCTTGATTTGTGGGAAACCACTGAGCACTCAGGCTTGTGCAGTTCTGAAATATATAAGCAATATATAAGCAATGCCTCTCCTCAATGTGTGAGAATTTGACTTCCTGCACACTGGGCAATGAATCCATCTTTTTCAAACAACAATCACAGAATCATAGAACCATTCATGCTGGAAAAGACCTCTAAGATCAAGTCCAACCATCTACCCAATATTATCATGACCACTAAACCATGTCCTGAAGTGCCATGTCTATGTGTTTTTTGAACACCTCCAGGGATGATGACTCCATCACCTCCCTGGGCAGCCTGTTCCAATGCCTCATCACTCTTTCAGTATAGAAATTTTTCCTAACATCCAATCTAAATCTCCCTTGGCACAACTTAAGCCCATTTCCTCCTATTCTATCACTAGTTACTTGTGAGAAGAGACCAAAACCCACCTTCCTACAACCTCCTTTCAAGTAATTGTAGCGAGCAATACCAGTGTCCCCTCAGTCTCCTCCAGACTAAAGAATCCATGTTCCCTCAGCCACTCCTCATCAGACATGTTCTCCAGATCCCTCACCAGCTTCATTGCCCTTCTCTGGACACACTCCAACACCTCAGTGTCTTTCTTATATTGCAGTGCCCAAAACTGAACACAATACAGATTATTTTACTTTATTGTGTTGGCAACACTCTCTTGGCACATAATAATAACGCAACATGACAGGGTAAAATGAATGGATTTTTCTGTGTAGTTCATTGGTTGGACGATTCTTCAGATATGAGACAACATCCACCACTCTGCCCTGTGCTATGTTTGGATAAATTAAAATTTATGGCCCCAGGTCTCAAACAGGCAAAAACACTATTTTGCAAAATAGGAGAATCATCTGCTTTAAAGTTCTAAATGTGCTTTAGAAATTAATCCATTTAGGATTGAGCATAATTTAAAATTTTCTACAGCTAAACTAATAGTAATTACCAGCTTTTACTGAATTGCCATATTCACCTTTACATTCAGCATTCCACTGTTCAAAAGTGTGACATTGAAAAGTGTTTCAGGAGAAACTGAATACAACCAGTATCATGTGAAATGAAACATTCTTACTTGCAGCTGTACTTGACCACAAAACTTCATCTATTATCTCCCTTTAACCATGAAAGCTAAAGCTGAGTAAGCTGTTACCTTATCCTATCAGGTTGAGATGGTTGGATTTAGGGTTTAAGATCTCAGCTGAACACTTCCTACATGTGGAATTACATGAAATATCATGTGTCTTGCCCAGAAATAGAAAGGGCAGAACCAAAGCTGAAAGGGCTTAAATCTGTGATGCCAATAAATGTAAATGGTACAGACATCATGCTTAGCAGTATCTTCCAGGTGTTATTGCTCCTGGTACTATTATGGATAGAAAACTCACATGATCTGATAATGCAATACCAGAATGACAAAAACTGAAAGTTTTCACTTTCATTTAACAAGTTTTTACTTGTTTTTCGCTTGCTTCACTGAACACTTGAAAATGCCCATGAATCATTTCCCACTAAGTCAACTGGAGAAGACATCAATGTGTTTCATCATGCAAGATGTAAGACTTGGCACTCTGTATACTCTGGGAGAGAGGAAACTCCTTCATTACAATGTAACAGATCATATCAAGTTTCTAAAATGCTCACAGCACATAAAACACACTGAAGTGTTATGCTCAGAGGAAAGCTGGATCTGGAGTCAAGAGAGAAGCCTCTGAAAATGGAGGCCATCCTGAACAGGAAGAATCATCTCAGTCTTGTTCAGCCCAATTTTTCACCAGCTGACACAACAGCAACAGTTTATCTGTTATTCTGCCTATTTTAAAGTTTATGGGAAAAAATGTCATGAACAGCACAGGCAGTTTAGAACAACTCTAGGACAGAGAATTCCATGTCTATTTAGCAGATATTCCCCATAATTCAATTAAATTATACTTATTAATAAAATACTTCTACAAATGGCTTAAGTAGTTCAGAAGACTCCTTCTGCTGCTTCAGCTACTTCAAAGTAAACTTAGAGAAAAGTTATATACCTGAGGGAACAGAGAGTTTTTATTCACATCCTATGCTGAATTTCTTCATTGTCACGGTAAGCAATAAAAGGAATATGCATCAATCAACGAGAATGGGGAGGCTAAATAATTAAACCTCTTTGGAAGGAAAAATTGCTCATCAGCAAGTTTACAATTTCACATTAAAAATTAGCATTGAAAGTTACACTGAAATGTGACTGTATTCCAGTAATTGATCTTACTGACAAGCTCACCAGAAAACAGGGAGACATTTGTAGCCCTCAAAGAGGATGGCAAATATTTGGTTAGTTCTTCATGTGAATAAGAAGAAATGCATGTCATAATGCCTCACAATCCAAGGAGATTGGTCTCTGTAGCTACTAAATTTTCTCATACCTAAAAGAAAGATAATTCTGGTTTTAACACAGGGATTTTTCAAATCTTTGTGTTATATCAAGCATGAAGACTTATTCAATATTACAGAACACTTGACTAATGCTTGTCTTTACAGCTCTGGCTTCTTTTTAAAGTGCTCTGGGTCTCCCACTGGTGTCCAAAAAGCCCCTTATGACAAAATGCGTTAGATAAGCATCTCTTTTGGATTCCTTTTGGAAATATAGCTGTCAATCCACAATGTAGTAGTGTTTCACACATCCACTTGAGACTGATTGGGTAACTTGCAAAGGATTACTGGTAGAAATGACTACTCAGAAGAAGGCATTCATTTATATACAGTAAGTAGAATCCTGAAATCTGTTGTCTGGCCACAGTTTTGCTACCCACCTTCCTTTTCACCTACCTCTGGTTCTACTGTATATCACAAGACTGTGAAAGACCACTGTGACAATGTGAATGGTCAAATAAGCTTTTCTATAAATAAATAAATAAAATGCAGGAAGATATGGATCTTCTTCTATCTTAAAAATAGTCTGGACTAAAGTCCAGAGTCGTGAATGACCTATACTGAAATTCACACAGCAATGACACAGAAGTTTTCGATTTCACAGGGCTGAAATCCTCCAATCACTTTAAGATTAATATCTTTGCTTCAAGGTTTTACCAGTGACCTCCTTCATGTGATTCATTCATCATTACTCAGGGGTTTATGGAAAAATAAAAATTAAAAAAATGGTTCTATATTATCCCACTGGGATTAGAGCATGCTCACACCAAGTCAAGATCCAATCTCTCCTAGGGGAGTCAGTAACATATTCAGGGTCTTCAGTATCTGTGTTTCCTCTTCATGGCTTGTGGTGACACTCTAGTCAAGCAAGATTTCTCCAGACACACTATGGACATCCACCCCTCTATGGATGCCTGGGAAGAGTGTCACAGTGGCTTTCCAGCCCTAAGTGGAGTATTCCCATAACTGTTTATAAATCCTGGTCCAACTGTTTAAAGTTGGGTAATTACAACAGCAATTATTAATGAAATTATTCCTGTTGATTTATTAAATAATCCCAATTCTAGGTAAAACATTTCCTACATTTTTACTTTCACTCTACTATTGTGATATCCTGAAATGAAAGATTAATATCTTTGTTGGCTCAGCTGTTGTTAAAAACAAAGTCTGAGGCTTCAGGGAAATGTGACCTTTTATTGTTTTCCCCTCAGCATCATCCTCTTCTCAAACATGCTTTTGTAACTGAAAGCTGAAAGCTTTTAAAATTATTTTTGAATTTTATTCCTCAGGCATTACTCAATGCTCACAGACTGCTCCAAATTCAGATGCTAGTTCATCTGGATAATTACATTTTAGCTATATTGTTATTTTAATCATATTTTACCATTTTTAAACAGCACCTTTTGTACTCATGAGATTTTTTGATGATATCTCTTCCTCCTGAGAATAGGATTCGGTGAATAATGATTTTTTGTTGTTGTTCCTTGACAAAAAAAACCCAAACAAACAAACAAACAAAAAAAATCTAGCCCTAAAGTTTTTATTGTTTAAAAAATAAGAGATGATTTGGAGTATGAACAATTTGAGATACTTCTAATTGTTATTAGATTATATGGAATCATTAAATGAATACTCATTTCACAGAAACATTCTTTATTTTTTCTTCCTATGTTCTGAAGACTTTAGTAACCTCTGAATGAATTCCCAATGCTTTTTGATGTTTGACTTCACAAAATTTGCAGTCAAAATGTCGTCTGTAAATCCTTCACAGCTGTACTTTCCATTAATATGGAGTGGTCATGGAATCAGGGTGGTACTGGAGGGGGGACAATTTTTTAAAATGGTCAGAACTACAATACACTGGACAAGCTGAAACCGAGCATTCAGTAGACTCCCAGAGCCAAGATACCTTGAAATTTTGTACATTGCAAATGGCCTTTAATTATTTACTGTTGACCAGGGATTTTCAGCAACCTGGTTGTAAATGCATAACAATCACCTGGTAACTTCTATTACACGTTAAAAAGTTATTGGAAGCTAAATCAAAAGCAATCTAACCCTTTCCTTCCTGTTACTTGAAGATACTGTATTTCAAAGCACATGCAAATAAATTATATGGCTTTGTCATGAATAACACTTCTATTTTTTGACTTACATAATAAATGAAAAGGACTGAAAATATTTTTGAGTTAAGAAATATTATTCTAAATGCTCAAGAAAACCAAATCTATGAAAACCATACTTTTGTCAATTTTCCCCCTGCCTAAATTCCACTTAAATCTCTGAGTCTAGTATTTCCTATTGGCTGGCTGCCTCTGAATGCCTAGAGCCAACCAGAGGTACCAAGGCTTAGGTGGAATTTAGGTTGAATCAAGGCCTCTGCAGCTAGGTATTGGTCATGAATTAGACTAAAAACATCCTTTATTTTCTTTCTTCTGTTCATTTTACATGGTAACACCTCAGAACTGTTGCACTCCCACAGCCACGCCTAAGGCCTGAATGAAAGCTTTCAGCACTGACTGCTGTCCCTTGCAGAATAAATTTCTGTTTTAAATGTCTTTTCTCTCTGTTTCAGGAAAGGTAGACATTTGAGTGACAAAAATTCCCTCCGATTTGTGAAAAAACATCCCCCTGATCTGCCCTAGGGCATGTGATGCTTCATACCCTGCAAGCCATGCAAAGCTCAGACAGAAGAGCACCTTCCATAGAACTATACAATTCATATGAAAAGAAGAGGAATTTTCAACTCAGTTTCATAATTTTTGCTGTCTGTATAACTGGTTCACCACACAAGTGTTAAATTCAGAATGCATTGGCAGTTCTAACTGAAATAGAAATGAAGACTCTTTCGATCGAAAGAAACATTGCTGTTCAACACAAAAATTGTGCTGCCAATTTCATTGCATGTAGCAGATAAGTAAAATAGATTAATGCCTACCACTTTTCCACAGAAAACATCACAGTCAAGCCAAATCTCTGACATTATAATAATAAACCACTCATTGCCTGGTACCATTCTTCCACACCAACCATCACTTCCTTTCTTCCTTCACTGTAATTTAAATGATGGTAGATACAGCAGAAATGAGATCCCAGTCCCAGGGCATCAACATTCCTCAAATGATACAAAACAATATTTCACACCTCATCAGTGGGGAGTTCTCAGCCATGAATAACATTCCTGATATCTAATAAATCCCCTAAAATGCATATTGTTTAGTGTGACTGACTTAACCCTAACACAAGGAGTGTAAATTACATTTTCATAAACATTATTTTCATCAGACCATAGTCACTTACTAGTGAACATAGAGGAGAACTGTATGTATAATCTAGTAGACAAAACAGGCTCTACAATAAAGATGGAAGACTGAAAATATGATTATTATTGCAAATGGTAAACAGAATCTTTATTAGCATTTGAGCTGATGAGAGGGCACAGCACATGCAAATAAATTTGAAGACAATAAATAAATCAATGAATTTTTAAAATGTGAATAAGTGAACAGGAGATATAATTATTTACAGGGGGAAAGCATCAGGATGACAAAAAATATGCATGATAATTCCATACCTGTTACCTTTGGCAGTACAAGAAAAGGATTTTCTTTTACAGTGTTGGGCTTTGATCTCCTAATCATTGTTACATCCTGGTGCTAATAGAGACCCTCAGACTACAAAAAATGGGTGAACTGTCACACCTTGGGGCAGATCATCAGTTATACTGTAACTGCTGATACCCTGTCAAGTTACAAGTAAGTATGACTGCATACTCAGTAGATCTTTCTGCATGAAGAAAGGGAAAAAAAAAAAAAAAGAAAAAAAAAAAAAATTCAGTGACCAAGCTATGGCTTTTGAGCAACACATAAACCTTTGGTTAGGTCTCTAAAGCTGTGCCACATCTGCTGGCTGGGCAGTAGTTACAGGGGACTGCCCTGGCTATGAGAAGGGAGCAAACAGGGATTCTTTGGGCTTGCATGGCTGGCTTGCTCCATCATACATGTCTACATAGTCCGTGTTCTATAATTTGAATGCAAGGATCCCTGGGGATGTGTAGCTATTTCCCATTTGTGAAGAGCTCCTGACCCACATCATGTTTCATCTCCGTGGTTATGTGGTATTTATGGCTTTGTGGCGCTCAGCTGCGTGAAATGTTCAGCATGCAGCTCCTGGCGGCAGCAAAGCTGCCCATCTCTGAAATAGAAATCTGTTCAGGATAACAGAAATACAAATGAAGAAAGACTGCTGATCCTTTAATGTTGGAGAAGGTCTTCAAACAGTGTAGCACTAATTCATGTTTTATATATAATCACTAGCTGTATGCTGTCACTTCCTCCTCATTTGAGATATCACAGTAGCTTAGGGGACAGTTCTGCTGAAGTCTGTGATAAATCACTTTAAGCATGTTAGTTAAATGTACATATCCTTTAAAGTGTTTTCAGTCACAAGTTGGATGCTGAAGTTTCATTGCTGTCTGTGACAAATGCTAACATTTCACCACATCTCATTGATACAGAGTTTGTTAACTACTAGTTGAAATCTATCTGTTTTCTTGTATCTTTTATCCTAATGCATAAGACTGGGCTATGGAAACCTGATGGTAAGATTTCCCCTTGGAGCCAACTACTATTGCATCAATGACTTTATAATGGTGGATGAGAAATTCAGGAAGAACTATAGAATCATAGAATGTTTTAGGCTGGAAGGGACCTCTAGAGGTCATCTGGTCCAACCTCCCTACACAAGCAGAGACATCTCTACCTAGGGCAGGCTGCTCAGAGCCCCATCAAGCCTGACCTGGAATGACTCCAGGGATGGGGCCTCCACCACCTCTCTGGGCAGCCCATTCCAGTGGTCTATCACCCTCATATTAAACAACTTTTTTCTAATATCCAGTCTAAACCTATCCTTTCCTAGCTTAAAAACATTTCTCCTTGTCCTATCATTACCCTTTTGAATAGACCTTCCCCACCTTCATGTATGCCCCCTTCAGGTACTGGAAGGTCACTATAAAGTCCCCCTGGAGCCTTCTCTTCACCAGGCTGAATAGCCCCAACTCCCTCAGCCTGTCTTCATATGAGAGATGCTCCATTCCCCTGATGATTTTGGTGGCCCTCCTCTGGACACACTCCAATATGTCAACATCCTTCTTGTGCTGGGGAGTCCAGAACTGGATGCAGTACTCCAGGTGAGGTCTCATGAGGGCAGAATAGAGGGGAAGAATCACCTGTCTTGATCTGCTGGCCACAGTTCATTTGCTGCAGCCCAGGAAGTGATTTGCCTTCTGGGCTGTGATTGCACATTGGTGGCTCATATCCAGTTTTTCATCCACCAGCACCTCCAAGGCCCTTTCCACGGGACTACTCTCCAGTATATCCTCTCCCAGCCTATACTGATAATGCTGGTTACCCCGGCCAAACTATCTGTCAGTAACTTATGGATTTACCCTACATCCTGAAGTGTAATGCTATCATATTAAATTGTAGCTGCTGCTGTAATTTTCCTAACTGTAACTTCCATCAGATCTTGATGTGCTTGAACCTCAGAAACAGGGATGCTGCCCACTGAGGTTCTACACTCCATGCATCAACAGAACAGATGCCTCCAGAGAGATGACAAGCTTTCCTAATCTGCAAAGGCAGTACCTCCCTCTGTTAACTGTAGAAGGCATCCAGCCTATTAGTTAATCTTTCACCTCTGAGAGGAGATTCTAACATCCCAGGTGTCATATCCATTTTATTATTATTATTCATGGATGCTCTTACATTTCAGGGACTTCAATTTACATCTCCATTTCTAATCTCTTTCTCAACAGGACACCCTAGGTGCTGAGTTGTAGACAGCCCTTTTTCTAAGAAAAGATAGATGCATTAGACCTATTAAAGCTTTGATTAAGAAATAATGTAGGATCTTCTTCCTATTACCTTGTGTGCCCCAGTGCAAGCCATACTTGAAAATAAAAGTGTTCTATTGAAGGAAATTTTTATGAAGCAGTACTGAATGTATGACTTCCTATAAATGACACTGTATGAAAACAAACAAGCCAAATTCAGGAACTTTAAGTTTCAGAGGGTTATTTTACAACATTGTTCCTGTAGAACAGATGTAGTTGTTATTGTCCTTTTCCGTGATGGAAGCTCTTTTTGTCTCATTAATTGCTCCACGCTTTAATAATTGGTATATTAATTATTGTACTATAGATTTTCCTTTTTTTCACATTTCTAAAGCATCTTAGGAAAACATGGTTGTATTCTACCATCAATGGTAGTCAAATTCTCATCTCTATTTCTTTCAAGAATTACAAAATAATGTTTGCAAGAGAAGAGCATGGGAATAGGACAAGATGTCCTGCTATTATCATGTTTGTAAGGAAACCTTAAGGGACCATATTCTTTTCAAGTGCTTGTGAATCCAGTCTGATAGTAAATGTCATTTACTTTACATAGGTTTTATAGTGTTCAGCAGACTATCTGGTTGCTTATAAAGACAGCATTAAATAAATTGGCTATATTCACCACCTTTCTCTCATCAGCCTGCAAACAAATGTTCGTTTTGAATTTTGTTTATAGGCATGGATGCAAAAATACTGAGTTCTTGGTGTTTGAATGGTAGCTCTGGGATATTTGGGGCCTTGAAGATAAGGATGAAGACCATGAATCTAATCTGATAGATTTAGGCAAGCAGTTTACTGTGTCAAGACCATGCTGTAGTGTTTTCATTATGGTCATCACTCCTGAGAAGTCACGTTTTAGTGCTCTGGGCCAGATGGGTCTGGAAGGTTTCCTCCCTGGTTATACATCTGTCTTGCAAAGTAGATAGTATAAATGTTTGAAATAGAAAGGCTTGTTTGGCAAGATAGAACAATCTCTTCTAACCAGATGATAGTTGTAACAAGTCATGTTTGTGAATGCTAGCTGGTGAGTTAACTTAGAGATTGTATTACAGTATTTTCTTGACAAAAAGAACAACATCTTTCACTGTAGTTCTGCTTCAACTCCACCTATGAGTTGAATAGGCTTAAGCTTTGAACTACAGGAACAGTGATGATTTGGTCATAAACAGTGAAAGACAGGTAGCATAGTGTAGGTAACACTTGAATCCATGACCTCTGAACATGTAGCTGCATATGCATACTGATTAAGGCTGGAAAGACAGCAGGTCATTCAGGATTACAGCTGCCAGTCATAAAAGTGTAGTTTCTCATTGCTTTTCATGGTTTTTTTTTAGGCAAGGCTGTTTTGTCACATCCCTTTGAAACATCTCTTATAGGTGAGTTTGTAATATGCTGTCTTTCTTATGAACTGAAATGTTTCAGACAAGTACAAAAATATGAGAACATCTGTCTGTCCTTTATCTATTCATATACGCAGATACTGATGACATTGCAATTCTGAAAACTATTTGTTGGCTCAAGGATATTGGCTTCAATCATATTTGTTAGCAGCTGGTCTTTGCCTAACTCGGTACTATTTTGATCAGGAATGTAAGTATTGATACTGAAAATATTAAGGATATAATCAGCTTGGCCAGGGTAAGTTTCCTTTGTTTTAGTACAGTGTTGAAGGGGAAAAGAAGTATTTTTTTCCCCATGAAGCACTCCAGATTGTAGTTAGAATTAAAGCCCATTGCTTATGATGCGGGAATATATGGGTAATTTTTATATTTATTTATATTTTCATTGATATAATCAAATATAGTTTTGCTTTCTACATAAATTAATATTGACCTCATATTCCCTTAAGACATGCATTCATGCCTTCTTTTTTGCCTTATTCCTTAAGACAATGCTATTAACAGAATGATAATCTGAGACTAGTATTCGGTGGCTTTGTTAAAATCAAGTGCCTTACAGAGCAAATCTCTAGCTAAAGTGTTTGAACTTCTCTAAGAGTTATAAAACATAGTATGAGCTAAACTCTATTTAAAGATCTGTCTCTTTCTCCTTTTTCTCTATAAACATCTGTATCCTATATTTGTTGTAACTGATACTTTCTCACCTGTATACAGTTCCCTGATATAATCAGTTTGATTTAAAGATTTACCACCCCTGTTAGATCATTAAAGTTAGAATGACCTGTTAGAACATTTATAAAACTTAAACTGAAGACATAAAAATGGACAGAAATAAAACATGTGGTTTTAATAATGCGCTTGTTGGCATAATTACAAGTTATGGGGCTAGACCATGCTTGGGAAAGCAAAGATACATTCTAGTTGTACCTGCCTTCTATCTGGACATGTTAAAATTCTATATAACTGTTAATTAACTTGGCTTCCTAATTTAAATAATGTAATATTATTACCTTAATTTTTAATTTAGATTAGATCCTTTTTAAAACTTGAAGTCCTGTGTGGAAAAAAAAAAAAAAAAAAAAAAAAAAAAGAAGAAAAAGAAGAAAAGCAGCCTATTTCTAATAAACACAACAGCAATGGAGAACGTAATGAAGCTCCTGGGTTATCACTGCCATGTGTGTTTTGTCCATAACAATAATAATTAGAAAGACCCTAATTTCTTATGATCTGAAAACCTGTAAGTTGGAAGTCATCAGCTAGTAAAACTCAATACCACATTACCTAAGTCTTTGTATCAGACTCTCAGGTGGCAGAAAGTGATGCACCTCAATGGACAACAGTGTTTGATTTACACCTGCTGGGAATGCATGCTACAGGAGACACTCCAGGTTTTAACAGCTGGATATCTCACTGAAAACCTTTCTGCGTGCCTTGCACTTACTGTGAATATGCTGCAAATTGCTATTTTCCAGTTACTTTGGTTTACAACAACTGAAGTTCTTTGTTAGTGTCCTGAGCACTTGAACCAAAGGAGATTCTTCCTTACCTCAACTGTTTTAGAATGCAAAAACTTCAGAATAGTTCTGACTCAGGGGGTAGACAAATCTTTTGCATTTAGAAACATAATATTTCTTCATGACATTCTGGGTATTTCCCCATCACTGTTTGGGATATGTAACTACTACTTAACGTCATCTCTTAGTGGACCTCTTCAGGACTTCTTCAGCTGCAGAGTATTACCTGGGACAATGGAGGATATCTATTTATTGTTCATGTCAACCTACTTGCAAAATGTTACTGAACAAATTGGACCATTGCAGCTCCTGACAGTGACACAGAGATGTCTGACCATCCATAGTCTGTTTTTTTTGTTTCTTTCTGATACAACAGTATTTGAGTCAGCCAACTTGCTAATTGGATGGTCTGGATGTGAGTCATGTCTGTGTAATGTATTCATGTGTGGCTTCCTCCAAGGATATCTGTAATTGATAAAGCTGTGTCATCAGGATCCACTATCTCATGTTCCCTGTTTTCAAGTCTGTAGGTGCATGCTTCACCATGTCCTTCCTTTCATGAGGATCCTTTTCATCAGTGAGAAACAAAGGATCAAAACTGTAAGATCAGTCAGAAGAGTATGTTGAAGAAATCTGAAGCAGACTGGCACTGTTGTGTGAAATTGAGACTTGTAACAGGATAATGATACACAAAGGATTGCTCTCAGAAGGCACTGCTCATTAATAAGTGGATCTGATGAGTTCTCTCTTTCTGATATGGAGACAGCCTGATACAACACTACAAAAAGGAGTTTGTACTTTTCGTCTTACCAGCTACCTTTGCAGGGACAATCTTTGGCTCCTTGCTATGGTAACTATCTAAACTGTGTTTCCCACTAAGTTATTTTCATAGAACTGAGGAGAGACCTCTATCCTGAGAGGACAGTAGAAGGCTATGACAAGTATAAGGGATTGAACTTCAAAGGCACTTGGATTTATGAGTATGTGCTCTCTGAACCAAAGTTGTATATTGTTATCATCTGCATTCAGATTGGTTTAGAGTTTGCCTTATTTTATAGAAAGATGACATAAAATGTCAGCTTTACATATCTTATTTAAATGTCTGATACAGAGAAATCCTAAAAGAAGCATATAATGCTTGAAAGAGTGAATATTTTACAGCCTTTAAAGAATATTATCCTTTAAAAAATAATCTTTTCTATTTATCCAGAAACATATTCACTGTTTTATAAATAGTGTCTTTTTCCACAGTGATGCCTTTTGATCTTTGATTGAAGCTTTAAAGTATTATAACAAATCTAATGCTAAACAACATGTCCTTTTTAACAGGCAGGTCTTCTTCCTCTAAAACTTAGATCAATGTACTGAGCAGAATTTGTCACCACGTGCTTTCAGAATCATCTCTGTTGGGAATACTAGGAATTGATGCTTCTTGTGCAGACAGAAGTCCTTACATTAATCAAATGTAAGGGGACCTGTATTAGTGTGCATCATCTTCACTATTGCCAGAACTGCTCGGCAAAGTTTAAAATGCAGGACTCACCAATGGTACCTGTATCAACTTAATAAAAAGTGTGGAATATTTGAGAAAGGTTTGGTGTCTTAACTCATCTACAGAAGCTTTTTTATGGGTAATGAGATTTAACATGGTATAACAACTTAGCAGTTGGGATTCAGGTTGGATTAGTAGAGCTGTCAGTCTTAACTGTTTCTTGTCCTTTCTTCTCTGTACATTTCATTTATAGTATGGTTTTCATCTGTTCAAGTAAAAACCAGGCCAGTACTTGAGAGCTGTAAAATCATAAACACAGGCAGTTTCAAGTTTGCAGTGAACTTAGGTCAATTTTATATGCTATATGAAAGACATTCCTGTGGAATTTCCATAATTCCAAAAATAACATTATCTCATAATAAGTCCAAAATCAGTAAGGCATTACTATATAAAGACACAGATACAGGAAGAGTGGGAAATATTAGTACTGTTATACAAGGCCCTGGTGAGCACTAATCTGGAAGACTGTGTATTCTTTTAGTCACCCATGTAGGAAAAAGAGAAACTCAAGCTGAAATAAGTGCAGGAAATGCTGCTCAGTTATCCACCTATATATGTAATGAAGTTGGAAGAATTCTATTTCACCTAGCAAAATAAAATTCAAAGTTAATAATGACAGAAATTTGTTGTTCCTGAGTACACACCAGTGTGTAAGGAGGAAGTAAGAAAATCTACTGTAAATAAAATGTTTTAAAGATATTTTCTGGTACCTAAGACACTCAGAGAGTACAGAATAGAGGTTTGCATTCTCAGAGGCTGATTAATCCCATCTGAACTCTGGAAGAGAGAGTCAACAAAGAACTAACTGTTAACTGAAGCACTTTAGTGAGGTGCCTAGGTATAGTGAGATAAATCCAGCTTAACATTGGCACAACAACAAGTAGGTATATAAATATATAATATTCGATCTCTCTCCAAAGTACAAATCTCCCCAAGAGGAATTTTAACATAAGATTATATGACCCTGAAACACAAGCAATGAATTTGGTGATTCACTTCTATATTCCAGCAATCTGACTGCAATGGAAGCCACACAAGAAAATGCACATTGCTTTTCTGACCAGATTTTTGTTTTATTTTGGGCAGTTTTCTAAGCTTTTTTTTTTTTTTTTTTTTTCCCCCTGTAATGACTTTCAGCATCATGGATAATATAGTGCAGTCAAGACCTTCTTGGTTAAGTAAGAACAGTGTTCAATACCTCCTATTGTCATAGTTCTGAAAAGGGCCAATACATAAAATCCCCTGCTTAAACTGTTTCAAGGCCATGCTTTCTAGGCTAGATAGAAAGAGCATTGGGCAGAAGTGCCCAATGCCAGTTAATTTTATCTTTATGTTGTATTTCCTTATTCTCAAAGGGAGAGATGGTGTTTGCATATGTAATTTAATTGGTAACTCATAATGATCTGTAATTTCAGAAAAACAACAGGAATGCAGACTGAAAATTTGACTTTGACAGTTGCATGCCTGTTCTTAAAGTGCGGTTTACATAAAGAAAGAGTATAAAGAGTTGAAAAAGAAATGCATAATTTCACTCTCTGCTCTCTAAAGCTAACTACAGACATAAGCAATGGCATGTGCAAACATGCAAAATTTTTGCTCTGTACTCCCACATTTTTAAAACTAAGATCATCTAGCAATAGCCTATACAATAACTCTCTGTAGTGTGAAAACGTAATATCTCAGACTTCAGATTTACAATTAAGTGTAAAAAGTCAGTTGATTTCTGGAAGTGAAGGAATGTGTTTGGAAAATATTTATTTATGTGATTGTATTTTAAGATACTAATCTTACTAAAAATGTTAAGCACTATGATTTAGATATTTGGATATAAAAAATGCCATGGAGATATACATGCTTCTTTTCATTCAGAGAAATCACTAAATTCTCTAAAACAAACAAAAAAGTCTGTTAAAGAATTTATTTCCTCTCAAAGCCAAAACACCCATCCTTATGAAATGTAAATCTATAAACTCTTGAGTTGGCTCTTCAGCCTTCATGCATGCCTCAGCACTTTTGGTTCATTATTTCAGTCTGTGTGCTATATCTGTCTTGCTAAATGGTCAAAGTAATTCAAATGGGGTTGTTCAATGAAAAAGTGAAAGAAACAGTGGTCCAGATCTGATTGAACTCCATGGGATTCTTTCTCCTGACAGAAGGAAACAAGACTCAGTTTAAAACTGTATACATCTATTACTTACTCTAAAATGGATTTTCATGTTTATTTTCATGCTTAGGTGACAATCCTACTTGCAGCCTTCTTATATTTATCATAACAAGCATAGGGATGATATGATGGATGGGCAGTTTCTTAGAGCCACAGGAAAAGCACAAAGTACCTAGCTAATCAACTGTAGAAAAGAGGGTGGAGTAAGGAGAGTTAAAATTATCTTCTATATCATTTTGATGTCAGATGGGATTTAACAATTACATATATATCCCAAGAAGTCTACAAAGGCTTGAGTTGGGCCAGTGTTTAGTGACCATCCATGCTGTGCATCCATTAGTGCTGTCCCTGATGTGGGTTTTGCCCAAGGACAGTAGGCAGTGTTTAGGGACACTTGAGGGGAGAACATGGTAATATCCAAACAGTCCCACCATTGCTGTTGCTGGAAATTTCCATGCGATATCAACTCTGGAAATAAGTGACAAACCAGCATCTGAACACCCAGAGACTTCATGCTAAGAAAACCCTGCACCAGGTAGTTTCCCAAGAGCTTTGCCCTGCCTGGGAATTGTGAAGCAACCAGTAGAAGGTGACAATAATTTTGTCTTCTGTATTGAAAAATATCAACTTGGACAATAATTTAGACAATTCTCAAGATAAAACATCAGAAGCTGGTAAATATCAGTGTGAAACCAGATTCAAAATGTTCTTTCAAGTCAGTCCATGTGTTCAAATAATGCTCAAAATCATGTGTCCCTTCGCAGAGGGATATGAATACACTTCATATGCATATGACAAGTAAACAGTCAAAAAACTATGACAAATAGTTTCCTGAGTTGTTCGATGCAGATCTGTGAATTTATTACACTACAATAGATACTGTATTTTAAAACTGTTTCATTCCTGGAATTTCAAATGAGGGCTGCTGAATTACAGTCAGGGACTCTTCCAAATTATTTTTTTTTTTTAATATTTCCTCCTCCTTATTTACTGTAGTGTAAAGTCAATGCTTGGATACAAGATAATTTAAAAGTTTTATTAAAAAAACCAAAAAAGTTTAATTTAATTACAAAGTGAATGTTTTAAAAAATATGCCACAGATGTTCCTCTAAAAATGCATAACTTGAAATTAGCATTTTTTTCAAATAAAAGTGATTCATCTTTGACTCCAGGTCTTCAACAAATTGTGGCATTTCTTACATGGTAATCATTCACAATTTTAATTAGAAGTTGTCATTCACCCCTACGTACCACATCTCTGGCAGAGATCAAGTATGATTTTATACAGCTGCTATCCTGATTCTCCTGTCATCTTTGGCCTGACTTTGAATTGCTTCCTCTTTTTTTTTCCTCTCTTTTTTAGATAATCCTGCTTCTTCTTCTAACCCCCACTGAGCTGTCAAGCATTTCAGTGCTGTGATATGGAATGATTGCCTCTGTAAGACTGAAAAAAAAAAAAAGCTCTGCTTGCACTGGATTCTGATCAAAGAGAATCATTTATAGGAGAGATTCAGCAGGAACCTCAGGGAAATTTTTTTACCAGCAGGACCGTGTGAAATGGGAAAGACAAAGCACTAGACATTCAAACCTTTTTTAAACTTATAACTATATGATTAAGGTTTTTATTGTATAATGTTTGTCTTTTTTTTTTTTTTTCTTTTCTTTTTTTTCTTTTTTTTTTTTTTTTCTTTTTTTTTTTTCCCCTGTTCTTGACAGCATGCTATTCAATGCTATATCAAAATGGGGTCAGGCACATTCAAGTAGCTCCTATGGAAATGGAAAAGCCTAGAAAACCTAGAAAACAGGACTGACTTTTATGAAGAAGAGAAGAAGGGAAGAGGAGAGGAGAGGAGAGGAGAGGAGAGGAGAAGAGAAGAGAAGAGAAGAGAAGAGAAGAGAAGAGAAGAGAAGAGAAGAGAAGAGAAGAGAAGAGATTGTTAATGCTGAGCTTGCAAAAAGCACCTTCCTGTTCTCCTGTCGCAGCTTTTCTGTAGGTTGTTTTGCTCTGGGCTGTTGCTTTCACCCCTTTCCTGCAGACTAGTGTTAGTGGGACTGGACAGGCATTAAAACCAAGAAAGCTGACAAAAGATGTAAAAAAAAAAAAATCCACTGTTGTATTTTTCACACATTTGACTCAAAATTCACATTCCAATGAATCTGTCTTATGCTAACGTTTGTAACAAATACAGAAAGTAGTGTGAGGAGAATGTCTTCTTCAGCCAAGCTTAAAAGAGGATAGAAAAGAGAAAAACTTAACAGCAACTTCCTTCCAAACTTTATGGAGTTATACTGATGTTTCTGAAGATGCTCAAGAATCAAATGTGACAGCTCTGGAAAAAGACATGCAGAGTTCTATTATTTTCCTTTTGTATTTTGCTTGTTGAAGATCATAATACAATGGGAGACACTACTACATGCTGATGTTCTGTCCTAATTTTTAACTGGTTCTGATGAAATAGATGTGCAAACATTAGAACTGAGACTAAACCCTCATTGTTGCTAGTGATTACTTCATAATTTACCTTTCATTTACAAATCAAAACCCAACTTAAAGGAAGCTACATGTTGCCTGCCAAGATCAAAGAATTGAACTCCTTCAGGGACTTAAAGCACAGCATCCATCCACCTATATCATTAAAGAAAAAAGTCTTCCCATTTCACAAATCATCTACAAAACCCTTTCTTAATGGCTGTTGGGCTGCTATCTACCTTAGGAGCTAAATTATCCCTTGGGTGAAGTAAAGCTGCTTTATCTGCCTTTTCTCTGAGACTGACATGAGAAAAGGTATATGGCCTTCCTATGGGGAGTGTGGTTCCTAGTCTATCATGAGACCTCAGGGATTAACTGTGAGGACCTGCCTCAGACAGTGTCATTGAATGCTAACCCAAAGGTAAAACCAGACTCCTGTATTTTCCTCATACTTAAACAGATCCCAAGATATGAGGCAGATAAGGTACAAACAGTGGGCATAAATGAAGACTCAGACCTAGAGGTTTTGAAACCCACATTCAACAGGCTGCTTCTATTTATAGTGTGATATGTAGGTGCCTAAGTATGGGAAGATAGCTTCCGGAAAACTTGTCTAAACTGGTAGAATACCTGAAATGTGTTAAGTATTGTACAGTCCAGCCTGAATCTTCTCTGAACACTGAAAGCTATCACCAAGGTAGGTAGTTAGCTGCCTTGAAAAGTATGCTAGAAGTATTTTAGTCTTCATGCAACTTGCTGTCTGAACCAAAAAAAAACCCAACCAAACAAGCAAACACAAACTTGCCTCTCTGGCTATGAAAATAGCTATCCATAGGTCTGAGTCTCTGGAAAAGTTGAATTAAAGTCTTAGAGCTTAACTCACTTGAACTATATTGCATACAATAAAAACAGTGCTGGTAGATCTTTTCCCCAGGTGTTAACAGCCATCATCATTCACTCATTTGCTGAGTGAATTGGCTGATGTTGTTGCCCTACCACTCTCCATCATTTTTGCAAAATCATGGCAGATGGGAGAGGTGCTGGAGGACTGGAGGAAAGCCAGTGTCACTCCAGTCTTCAAAAAGGGCAGGAAGGAGATTCCAGAAAACTATAGGCCAGTCAGACTCACCTCCATCCCTGGAAAAGTAATGGAGAGGCTCATTCTGGAAGTCATCTTTAGGCACATGGAAGAGAAGAAGGTTGTCAGGAGTAGTCAGCATGGATTTATCAAGGGGAAGCCATGCTTGACTAATCTGATTGTCTTCTATGATGTTGTGACTGAATGAATTGATGCAGAGAGACCAGTAGATGTAGTCTATCTTGACCTTAGCAAGGCTTTTGACATATTCTCTCATAACATCCTTGTGGAGAAATTCAGGAAGTATGGGATAGACGAGCAGATAGTAAGATGTATTAGTAAATGACTGGACAAGAGTCCAGAGAGTCAATGGTGCCAAGTCCAGCTGGAGAGCTGTAACTGCTGGGAGTCCCCCAGGGATCAGTGCTGGGTCCAGTCCTGTTCAACATCTTTATCAGTGACATTGATGATGGGACAGAGTGTCTTCTCA
>JANHGN010013895.1:7245-23096 GCA_024605025.1 Megaceryle maxima
TTTTGGCAGCGCTTGCAAACGCTTCGCTTGGTGTTTCCTGCCTTTGTGGTCAGTTGTTCATAGAGGATTCTGGTGTTGTCCCAAAGCCAGAAACTGCTTCTCAAACAAATTGAAAGCTTCAAATTCTAGAGATTTTCACCCCTCACAAATCCTAACCGTGTCAGTGTTGTGCTCGAAGCACTTGGCGCTTTGGTCACGGGGATATTTTCAGCCAGGCTTATTTCCATAGAAATCTGCCTGATTCTGGTAACAACCAGCTGCTGATTTATTTAGGGAGCTACGCCTGAAGATCGTTACATCTCATCTGGGATTGGTGCATGGGAGCGTATTCTCTCTTTTCTCCTGATGTTCTGGGCAGCCATTGAAGTATCTGCTGGAAGCATCAAAAGTGCCCTTGCATAGGGCAGAAACATTAGTGGGATGAACCCAAAGGGAGAAGGGGCTTTCTCAGAGGATTTGCTCCCAGGATAACCTCAGAGCAGTTGGCTCACAGCTGTGAAGAGGCACTCCTGTATTGCAACCTCCCCGCCAAGGATTTCTTGACCAACAAGACAGCACTGTGTATCCCAGCACCACTCACCACTAAAGCTGGGTAGTTGGGTCCTGCTGGGAGGAAAGGAGAGATGGAGAGCAGTTTCAAGGTGGTAGGAGCTTTTACTAGCAGTTCTACACAAAAGTTGTGAAGAGAGATACTCAAAGCACCCAGAAAACACTTGCAAACTTCAAGTTGGAGTGAGTCCCAAGACCTGCTTGGGGCTGTGATCTCCATGTGGATACTTTTTACATTTTAATTCAATTGAAGTTTTGGCTTCAAAAGTCTTCTTTCTAGTTTGGGTACCCTAATGTTTACAGGGCAAAGGAGATTGACATGGAAGGTGATGAGGAATGGCCAAGTCCTCAGCAGCCTGGGTATTGATCCAGAGTCCTCTGTGTTGCTTTTCTCCTCCTACATCTTGATAGGGTAGCTGTGGTCAGTGGAGGTAGCTTAGATCCTCTGAATCCAGAGGTGGTGTTGGACAACTTGGGCAGACTCAGCTTTTCTGATGAGAGGAAGCATTTTCTCTTCAGAACGCTTAACAAAGCATTTGTCCCTTTCTTACAGGATGCTTGAGCTCATCTGCAGCTAACAGCTGTTAGTCATGCTAGTGTTCCATAAATGTTATTCAAATAAGATTCATTTCCTGGAGCTTCTGCAGTATAATCTTCTAAAAAATAATTTAAAAAAGTAGTGGAACCCTCTGCTTTATTCATCTCAGGTGCTGTGTACTAAGCACTGCCCTTTGATTCTGGGGATCAGTGCTCTTCTGTTGACACTGTCCCATTGCTGGTGGAACAGCCCTTTTGGCTTTGTACAGGGCCATCCACTTTCCTTAGCACAGATGACTCAGCTCTGAGCTCCCTTGCAGGCTGCTGCAGCCACGGTGGTGATGTTCACTGCGAACTGCTGGGCTGTATGTGCTTGTCCTGAACTCCAGCAGTGGAACCAGAGAGGTGCTACCACAAGGAAAGGTGGAGAACTTTGTGTTTGTGCTCGTTGGGGAGTTGTGCGAGTCCTGGGAAGGAAGAGGTGCTGTGGGCAGGGAGGCCTCACCACGAGGTGGTGGTGCTGCTCTACAGAATCCTTCTGTCACCTTGGAAAGATTTAGTCTTTGAGGCTGGGAAGTGTTATGGGCTCTGGGTGCATTTAATAAAGGGTGAGGGCATTTTAAAATCCAATTTTTAAAGTGTGCGTGTTGGTACTTTGGGATTTCCACACACATTTTATTTGCCCCTCCTTGCAGAGTCTGAGCCTGTTCCTGTGGCTGTGCTAGCTAAAAACCTTTCTGGGACACAACAGCCCCCTCCTGCTTCTGATTTCTGCATCCAAGGGGGTGCTGAGATCTGGGAAGCCATGGAGGGAGTTTGTGAGCTGGGCTCAGGCAGGATCCTGGGAGTGATCTCTTAATTTCCTGAAGAGATGGTGAGAGTTCTGGGGTAAAAGTGCTTTGTGTGGCTGGATAAACAGACTATAGGCTGAAGGTTCATGTGGTTGTTGGGGTTTTGCTCCATTTCAGAATGGATGTGGACTTTGACTTAACCGTGTACAGCAGTCACCTCACAACATCTAGGCCTCTGCTGAAGAGAAAAAGCCCCAGTGCTGAAAGGGGAATGTGCAGCTGCTGCCAGAGCAGGTGAGGAGTCCTGTGATGTGGACATTTAGCCACCGCTTGTTCATCTCCTGCCCTCTCAGCTCTTGGGACTGTGTGTCTGTGGGTAAGCAGAGTAAGGTTTTGACTGCTATTGAGGCACCTTTTCCAGTCTCCCCCTTCACTGCAATATTTTCTTGTCTCTTGAGCAACTTTTGGAATGCTTGGAGTTGTTTGAAGCCCATTCACAGCAGCAAGCTGGTCTGAAAGGTGACCAGCCAGGGTCAGTGCTGACCTGGGTAGCTTGGCTTTGTGCAGCTTCTCTGTGGTATAATCGTTCCTGAACCCTTCCACCTGTAGGAATGCAGCAGTGGCCTAAAATACCTCCTAATTCCTTTGCTAAGAGGTCAGGCATTAGTATGTGCTTGCCTTGGTGTTAGACAAGTCCTGTCAGGCTGAGAGTCACCTAGCTATGTAGGTGAAGTTACAGCTCGTAGAGGCTGATCATCGGTTGGTGGGTGTGAGGAAGGAAGATGCATTTTTCAGGGAGAACAGCAACAACCACACAGGCCTCTCTGCAGCAGTTTTGTGTTTGCTGCTTCCACAGCCCCAGATCTTCCTCCTCGGAACGTGGGAAATACTTGAGCTCTTCAGCACTGAACCTTGTGTTTGATGTTCAGAGCTCCTTGGATTAGCTAGGCTTGTTGCTCTGGGGAGGTATTTTAGTCTGGCCGAAGAGTCCTGTCCTACCCTGTCACCTGTTCTGATGACTGTAACAGCAGTTTGCAGAAAACACGTTGAAGTGCCTGCTTGTGAGCTGTCTTACCCCTCAAGTCATCTCTGGCTGCTCCAGCTCGCTGTGTCTCGCTGCTAAATCACCTCTGCGGGTGTCAGTCTTGCAGTGGTGCTGTGCAGCTTTAATAAAGCTGTCCCAGGGATGTGGAATTGTGGGCTGGCTGAAAGCCTTGTAACTCTCTGTACAGCTGGAGCCACACTGGCCTGGTTCGCTAAGCAGTGAGACTTCTCCTCGACTCGTGTTGTGGAGCAGAACACATGTTGAGAAAGCCAGAGCAGAGCTTGCAGACGGGTACTCGGTGCCTCTGTTCTGCTTGAAGTTCTGTTTTGTTTTCAGCTGGATACAGATACTCTGCTCACAGCTTGTTGTGACTGTAGTGCCGAGAATCACAGCAGACCGGTGGGTCAGGTGGCAGTGTGGCACAGTGTAGGAAGCTGGGGGCAGGGTAAAGCTGTTAATGCGAGCTTGACCTTTGTAAGGAGGGGGAAAAGGTCCAGTCCCTCTGGACAGCTTGTTTTCTACTGTGGGAGGGGTCTGGATCAGTCCCCCCGAGGCCACTCTGTCTCCCTTGGGCAGACAGGCAGTGTCCCCAGCCTGGCACAGGGCAGCTCCAGGCTGGTCTGGGAGGATGCAGCACCGCAGAGGTGTCTGATATGGTTCTGTTCTCAGACCTGCATCTGGTTTGCGCGTGTACAGCCGGCTGTGGCTGAAACAACAGCCCCCAGGTTGTTATGGCACTGTCCTGAACATAGTGCTGCTGTGCCACACTGCTGTTAGTGATCAGTTGTCCCCCTGGCTGGATTTTCTTGCGTCGCTTCCACACAGCACGTGTATGGAAGTGGTTTTGGTTTTTAAGAGGTTAAGTTCAGGCAGCTCTCAGGAAACAGTTAATTGTGTGTCTACATATAAACAGGAACCTCTAGTCTACTCTTGGTGGAACTTGACCTACATAAACTAATAGATATTTAATTAATCTTAATGAAATACAGCATGAAATTTAATCACATGCATCCCAACTTAATAGAAAGCAAGCCCTGTAATTGGCAAGTGCTGCATGAGAATAATGTCATTCCTGAGGAAGGCTGCCACACAGCTCTTCCTCTTTCACGCAATGAGGAAAGGAGGTGTGATAGAACTTAAAAAAAATTATATATATTCAAATAACCCAAACACATCCCCTCTCATCTGTGGGGTGGGGTTGGCAGCAATTCTATGATGACTGAATCGAGAAAAGCAGTAACACCTCCAAAGACAACATACAAAGCTCTAATAGGTGAACCTGAGCTGTATCCACATGCTCACTCTCGGCTCAGATTAACTGACTGTCAAGTTATTGATTGATGGCTTGAGAGACTTAAGTACTTAATTTTGGAAGCGTAGCCTTTGATAACATCAAGATACTCATCAGCTTATGCGTGCGGTGTAATTGTGGTGGCCTTTTCAGCTTCCACCAGTTCCATCTTCTTGCTGTCATCTTTCTCTGGGCTCTTAGGCAAGTTGTAAACAAAACTGCTTATTTGACAGAATTCCTAAAACCTGTTTAGGATGCAGCTTTTCCCCCTTATTAAACCTTGAAATACTAATTCTGGTGGTATTCACCAGGTTTGCCAGCTAGTAAGTCACTGCTGCTACCACCTTTGCTATAGAAAAAGGAAAGGAAGGGATGGGAGCCTAGTTGGTTTAGTGTGTGTGTATATATATATTTTAAATACATATATACACACCAGTGTGTCCAATAAGAGTACTTGTGGATTTTGTACCAAGGAGGGCTTTTGAAACCTGTCTCTTCTTTAGCAACAGTAAAACAGCATGAAAAACAAAACTGCTTTCTTAACGTGTTAGGACTTTAGACTTAGGAATTTAATACAAAAACTTGAAAAATTCTGTCAGGTGTCTCCTGCAGCAGCAAAATGCACACGTTACAAGGGAAGTCTTGTGTTAATTTGCATGTATTGACAAAAATGCCACAAAAAAAATTGGAATTCTATTTGTCCCTTTGCAAATCGATAAAAAAGCATGATACAGAAATCTATCCATACACAGCATGAGACTTTTACGGGTAGGACATTTGTACATCTGTTTGATCTCAAGTGATCCACTTGTCCAGCCTTGGCTACTTGGGAACATTTGGAGGTTTTTTTTCTACTTCCCATTTTCAGCACTGAACATTCGCTCCTAGAAAGAGAGAAGTAAACAAACAGCAGCTGAGTAAGAGTCTGGGAATTGCATGTTAGCATTGCAGGCTTCAGTTGCTGTGAAGTAGTTGTCAGTCAACAAGTGCCTAGATCAGGTGTACTTGGTGTGTATTTTTTCCCCCAAAACCACACAGTTTGATCCCATATGAAAGACTCTCCATAACCTGGCAGAAGACTTTGACGTGGCCTGGCTATATTCAGTGTATCTGCTCTTGGTGCCTCCAAGGGCCAACTACAGGTGTGATTTATTTCCAGCTCACACTCTGAAGATTATTTGTGTCTTGTACCACTGCTGACAGTTTAGGGTTAGGCCAAAGGGACTTCTCACTTTGCCAGTAGTATTATCTTGATTAGCTGTCAGTCTAAACACTGCCCTGGGCCTCAAACAGCGGGTGTGGCCACATGTATCTGCCATGGATTCTTTCAGATGCAGTCAAGTTTACCAGGCTCCCTTCATTTTGGTGGCTGTCTGCAAGCTGCCCGTGCTACAGAACGTGTGCTGCCTGCACAAAAACCTGACCGGGCTTGCTCACAGCTTCCTAATCCTCAGCCATACCATGAGGAGCTGTGGGTCAGCTGCAGGACTTGGGAGGGGGAGGGAAGCAGCAGGATAAAACATCTACCTTCAGCATCCTCTCCAGCTTAACTGCGTCCGCAGCAAATTTTCTGATCCCATCGGATAATTTCTCCACAGCCATTTGGTCTTCGTTATGGTGCCAGCGGAATGACTTCTCATCCAGGTGGAGCTTCTCAAGCTCACACGCCTGAGCTGTGCACGGGCAATTGACAGAGACACATTAGCAGATTATCAGCAAATGCCACAGGCTTCCTAAAGCAGGTTGAGATTCTGACCCTCTCCAGCTGTTGAAAAATTGGAAACACCACTTTTGATACCACTTGCTACAGGAGCATGCTTTAGGATGCACAACTGGAAACGCTCCCGATCTAGTTTTAGGGAGGAGGAAAAAAAGGAAGCCTAGATAATCAGCTTTCTTAACAGCAGACACACTAACATCCTATTTTATCTTGTATCTGCTCCTGTGTGGTACAGTGCTCAGGCCTAGTATCAAGAATTATGCAACAGTCCTACTGCTGTGAGACATTCTAAGCAAATATGCTGAACAATTAGGTCTTTGATGGCTTGTCAGTAGCAAACAAAAGCTCACTTGAGCAGCAACCCGTGACCACAGCTGTGCACAAACCTCACCCTCCGAGCTGCTACAGAAAGACAGGGGTAGTGCAGTGGGAATGTATGTGGCACAGCATCACTGGATCAAATCAGTCTTGCATATGATTAATTTCTTACCCCTTTTGGCATGTCTTGCATCACTGATGCAATATTAACGTGGGATTAAACCAGGTTTGGCATCTTTGCTAATACTCAGTACAATTTCATCCTAAGCATATGATGCATCAGGTTCTCCCTTCTGCTCCCTCCATCCTCTGAGAGGGTGCCCAGTACTAACCCACTGGAATTCCAGTCCATGTTCTTGTGGGACACAAGACCCTAAAGAAGTGGCTGCGTCAGCGAATGCAGCAGCACTGTTGTAACAAGGCTGTGGTGTTTTGAGGGGTCAAGGCTTGTCCTAAAGTGCCAGAGCTGAGCAAACCCACAAACTCTTCACATCCAAGAAGAAAGGCAGAGCGGGCCAGCCAGCATTACACCAAAATGGACTTACCCTCTTTTACGCTGAGCGTGGGAGTTAACTTGACGTACTCTTTGCTGAGCTCTGCCAACAGCTTGGGTGAAATGGTGAGATAATCACAGCCTGCAAGCGCTTTTATTTCTCCCGTGTTTCGAAACGAAGCACCCATCACGATTGTTTTGTAGCCAAACTTTTTGTAGTAGTTATAGATCTTAGTGACACTCTTCACGCCTAAAAAGGAGAAACAGGTACAAAGGATTATTGAGAATAATGGGTTTTTTTCATGAGGGGATTTATATGAGTAAACTGAATAGATAGCTCTTGTATTTTCAACAGTATGTTAAAAGGAGAGCATACCTGGATCCTCAGAAGGCTCATAGGTTTTCTTATCTCCGTTTGCAACGTACCAATCCAGGATACGTCCTACGAACGGGGAGATCAGAGTAACTCCAGCTTCGGCACAGGCAACTGCCTGAGCGAAGGAGAAGAGCAAGGTCATGTTGCAGTGAATCCCATACTCTGCTTCCAGAACCCTGCGGACACAGGCTGGTGTAAAACAGCACTTTGCTCACCTGCTGAAGTTACACTCTAGTAAGAAGCCAGTAAGTTAAAACTACTGAACTTGTTAAATTAGCAACAGTTTATAAGCTTGAAAGTTTTAAGCTAACAGCAAATGTTTTGCGCTGCCAGACTCAGCTTTATTTACTGCTGTTCCTTGAACCAGATGCATACTTAGTGTGGTATTTCAGGAAATTCTGTGGCCTGGTCCTTGTATGAACAATTTTTTCCTATTTCAGAAGGACGCTGCAGCAGAGCACCTTGCTCACAAGCTGTAGCCCTAGCAACGCATTTCCTGGTGCAGCCCTTTCAAAACAATTCCTCTGATTAAGTGCCGAGTGCGTTTGTCAGGTGCCTGTGAGCAGGCAGGAGCACGCTGTGAATCAGCACACCCGCTACAGGAGCACTTACTTGCCAGCCTGGATTCCTTCCCACGTTGAAGAGAGCTTTATGAGAATACGATCTTTACCGATTCCTGCTTCCTTGTAAAGATCAATGAGGCGCCTGGCCCTTTGAATCATTCCTTCCTTATCAAAGGACAACCTTTGAAACAAGAGCAGGACTGCTTAAAACCAACTTTTTAATAAAATGCTTCTTCCCCCCCCAACCCCCATGGAAAAAACCATTGTTTTATCAGCTTTTCTACACCAGTAGCAGGCTTTTGTTCTCAGATACTTCCTGGGTTGCGAGCCCCTTGAGCTGCTGTACGAGAGCACTGCTGCTCTCTGACTCACAGGACCAGAGCTTGCAATTGTTTTTGAGGAAGTTGGAGACTAAAGTTTTCCCCAGGTTTGTCACAAATGCAGAAGCTGAGCAGTAGAAGTGAATTGGCATGGAGGTTAACGGACAAATCCTATGCAAGCCTTGAAAGAAAATCAGAGAGCTCCTGTAAATTGAAAAGACATCATACACAGGAGAGAAGGGGCAAAACTCTGTCCTGGACCCACGAGGTTCCCCTTGCTTAATGAACAACAGGAAGATTACAAAGATCTGAGCTCAGTGTTACTGGTTTTCATAAAGTCTTGTGTCAGAGTTATAATTGAGCAAACCAAGGGAGATCTGTTTGCTAATTAAAGAAATATTAACAATAGAAACTCTTGCTGGTGTTACAGTGGGGAGCTGTCTAGTCAAGAATGTCTTTCTCCAACTCCTATCATGGCTCTTTTTGTACGTACAAATATCCAGGGTAACCCAGAGGGGGGAAAAAAGCCAACCTTGCATCCACTTCTGTGGACACCCGGCCAGGTATCCTCTTCAGTATCTCAGCTCCAAACAATACAAAAAGTTTGTCACAGGCATTTTTGATCTGCTCCTCTTCTGACCTGAAAACCACAGAGTAAAATCATTTCTATGGGGGCTGGAGGGGCACCACAAAAATACATTTACATCTTGCCATAGATTTGAAGATCAAACTTCACGGTCTATTTAACATTAAGTTCCAGAGTTCAAACAGCTACTTCTGCTCCGTGCTCACGTTCTGCCCTCTGTGCGCTGCCAGTGGTTTAGCCTTTGGACATTATTTCCTAGATGCTGTCAATTCAAGAGAGTTTTCCTGAGCGGCCTCAGAAAGGCCAGGTGGGGACTGGTGAGTGGAGATGCACCTCCTCAAAGTGTGTCTGAAACCTGTGTTAATTTAGGAGATTCCTCTTCAGGGGTTGAGGCTTTTTGGGGCAGTACAGGAAGGGAAAACACTGGTATGCTGGGAGTAGTACCAAGCACCATTTGGATAAGTAAGGCATCTTAAAATATAAATCTACTGAGATTACAAAGGGAAAAAAAAAAAAAAAAAAAAGATATTTACTTACCCACCAAGTTTTTTCCCATATGCAACAGCATCATCCACAAGTTCCTGGTACGCTGGCATCTGAGCAGCAGCGAGGATCAGAGATGGGTTTGTGGTGGCATCCAGGGGCTTGTACTCATCGATGGCTGCGGGGATAGAAACAGCCCCTTGAAAACAAGCTGTCTGTCAGAGCAATTAAAAGGATTTTGCTCAAATCCATGAGGATGTAGGGTAGTAGTGTTTGTGAGAGCAGAGGGGTGCACGGTGGTGTTCAGACAGCATGGCCTGAAAGCTGGCTTGGGCCAGAACAAGGTTAGCAGAGCTCCAGGGCTATGGTTCAGCAAAGGTTACTGGAGACATTGCTCAAAAGAAAAAACTTGGACAAGTGACAGATGGAGAGATGCTACTCATTTTCAACCTCTGCCATCTCTCTGGAGCATATTCACCAGGGGAGCAGAGTTCCAGGAAGCACAGGAGGGGAAGGAGAGACAAGGGGGGGGGTGTCTTTCTGCCCTTCTAGCAGTTAGGGGCTTTGTTTGTCTACAGCTGTTAGAACCAGACCGGGAGAGACTCAACTGTTAGGATCTAGCAACTTTTCTTACTGCATTTTACAACTCTTCTCAAATAGTTTTGGACTGTTTGTTATTATCTGTTCTTCTAATGTCCTAGTACTGCCAGGCTTCCTTCCTTATAGGAGGCATTTGACCCTTGGGCTTACCTGAAGCCCTGGACTACACCTCTCCCAGGTGATAGTGGTTGTTTACTGGTTATTTACTGGAGCAGGCTGTACCCATGCGCTGTCTGGCCCCGAGCGCAGTCGAGCTGCCTGGCACGCACAGCCTGACTCAGCAAACGGGCGAGAACCTCTGCAGGCCCTTCAGCCCTTCCTGCTCGTGAGCTCCCTCGGGCTAAACACCAGAAATAACTAAATCCTTCTTAGCAGCTCGTGTTCCTCAGCGGTTTCAAAAATCCAGGTTAGAGAGCACAGCTTTATTTTTTCATAGCAGAAAATTAGTATTATTTTACCATAGCTCCCTCCCAGGTGAGGATCGTGACCTGGGAGCAAGCCCATTCCATACAGACAGGTCCTCCAAAGCACACTTCACGTGGACAGGGTGTAAACTACAGCGGCACACCAGTGAAGCTGTTCTGAAGCACACGTGCAATTTTAGAGAAGTCCATTTTGACAGTTTACAACTTCTTGCCAGCCTTGCAGCAGGCGGAGACTCCTACGAGTATCTCTGGCAATGTGCATAAATTAATCTCGTTAAGCTGTTGCTCTTTGTTCCTCCCCCCAGTCTTCCAGAAAGCAGCCACCAGCCTGTGGTTTAGCCTGGGGAGGGGTGTCTGTGATCATTGTGCCACCTTCCTTCAGCAAGAGCATAAAGGAGGCAGGGCAAAAGTGGTCTGGCTTAATGAAAAAGCCAACCTGGTGCAGGTACCTGAGAAGCCACCAACGCTTACTGTGGGTACTTGCTTCAGGAGCTGTTCAAAGCACATCCCTTCCGACACAGCTCCCCCCTGGCACCTTTATCTAAACGGAACTGGGAACGGGTGTCAGCAACAGCACCGTAACCAGCACCAGGGAGGGAGGCAGGTGTTGACAGTGGCCTTGTTGGGACTGTAAGAGAGACCCCCAGGTGACAACAGGCAGCCAGAGATCAACTGCAGAACTACTTCAAGGAGCTTGTCAGAACTCCCGATGAGCGGTGCTCGGCCTCCTCCCAGCCACCCACCCTCAGCCACCACAAGGATTGTTTCTCCATTCTGCTGTTTGGAGGGCAGCGGGGTGGTTTGGCTCCATCCCTTTCCTCACACCCTGGGCTTCGGCTGGGTTTGTTGGTCGCCAGAAGGGACATAAATCTCACAGGGCTGAATTTATCACAGAGCATTTGCAACCCTCCCAACGTGATGCTCGATAAAGCCACGTTAGCGCTCTCACCCTTCATGGTGTGGTGGCTGTCTCGTGTCAGATGGACTCAAAGGTAAGAGCTTCTCTGTGATGCTGAAACTTGACATCAAGCGGTAGGTACAGGCTACCTAGAGCCGGCACGAGGACAGCGAGTACAAGCAGACAGTGTGACAAGGCACACGTCTGAGCTGCTGCTTCCCCTCTGCCTTCTTAATCTTAAATTTACCAATATGGGACATTTGGCGGCTGTTGTGTAGGGCTGTTTGTGCATCGCCCACGGGATTAGGTAAGCGGCAGTCGGATTACCACAGGCCAGAGTGACAGCAGAACGGGAGTCGAGCGTTGCTCCACACAACCCCGAGACCATCAGGGGAGGGATGTTTGGGTTCTGTAGCTCGGGAATGTCGTGTGGCTGTGCAGTGACAGCCTCGGAATGAGGGGGTTTAGAACGGGATGTCGCCTCCATCCCTAAGGGACGTGCCTGCTCCTTGGGAGGAGGGAAGGAGAACTAAACTGCTCTTGCGTTACTGTCTTTGCTTCACAGCCACTTGCTTCTGCCATTGGGAAAAAAAATAAAACAAACCCAACCCAAACCTGACCTAGACTGGTTATTTAAAAAACCCACTTGGTCACCCCCCTCCAGAGCTTATCTTGTCGAGCCCGGCACTTGTTGGAGCTGACCACGGGCGCCTGTGGGTCAGACTGAAAAAGAAAAGTACTGGAGAGCCTGGGAAACGCACGGCCCGGCCCGGCCCGGACCAACCTGTGCGCTGCCGGCTGCGAGGCCCCGGTTGCACAGAGCGTGTGGTGTGAGGAGAAGTGGGATCCGGCGGGCACGGTGCCGCGAGTACCGGCACCCGCTTCGGCTGCGGGAGCGGCGGCCGGTAACCTCCTTCAGAGCCCGTCCCGGGTGGCACCTCGCAGGGGCTAGGGCTCCGCAGCCCCGACAGCGGATCCTGGGCGGTGCCACCAGCACCCGCAGAGCCCTGGGCAGCCCTTGGCGGAACCCGGGCCGTGCCTCGGGGCTCCGGAGACCCTTCCCGCGCCGACTCGCTGCCTGCAGCGGAGCTTCCCCCCGCCCGATCCCGCCCTCGGTACCGGCGCCTTTTTCAACGCCGGCCTTGAGCAACCGAGCGCCCGCGGCCCCGCCACCGCCTCCCGGGGCTCACGGCGACTCCCCCCCCGCCGCCCGTGTGGTTCGCTCCCCCTCGAGCGCTCGCCCCTGCGGTCGGGCGCGCCCACTCTCAGCGGAGGGGGGGATGCGGTCACGGGGTCGCCGCCGCCTCTCACCGTTGAAGTCGCCGGTATCGGCCACCACCGTGGTGTGGTGCTTGAGCTGGTCCAGCACCGACTCCATCTTCTGCCGCTTCACGGGGGATACCGACATAATGAGCAGGGGGGGCTCTGGCCGCCTATAAGGAACCGCGTAGTGCCCGGAGGGGAGCCGGCCTGCGCGCGCACCCGCCGCTCGCTCGCTCGCTCCCGACACCGGCCGCCCGCGGGGTGGGGCGGGGCGAGCCGCTCTCCCTCCGCCAATCCCATCGCGGGAGGCAGGCGGAGAGCCAATCGGAGCGCCGAGGAGGGGCGAGACGGACGCGGCCGGGAGGAAGGAGGTTTCTGATTGGGTGATTTGGCGGCTCGCGAGGGTCGAGGGGTGGTCGCCCTGGTAACGGGGATGCGGCTGCCCCCGGCCCGCCATTGCCCTCCGCGGGCGGTGCCGGCTGGGTGGGCCGGGGGTCCTCCTGTCCCCAGGGGCTTCCGGGGTCCTCCTCAGGGCCGAGCACGACGCCCGAGCTGCCCCTCCGACACCCGGGCCCGCGGGGCCTCTCCGGGCCGGGGCTCCGCCAGCGGCCTAAAGATGGCGGCGGGAGGGTTGGTGACGGTGAGGCCCTCGCCCCGTTTAGCAGCCTTGAGAACAGGCCGCGCCACGGCTACGCCGGTCCGCTGCAGGAACCGAACTCCGCATCTCCTCCCTCGCTGCCGTGCCGAGGCTCGGCACAGCTCGTCAGCCAGGGAGAGTCCCCCCAGGCCCAGCAGGGCCCCCCTTTCCTGGGCACCTGCGGCCGTTCATTCTCCTAAACTTCCTTTAAGGTCTAGAGAAGACAGTCCTGCTAACCTGGGTTTGCTGGCGATGGCACTTGGCTGGAAACGTTGCAGAATCCGCCACTTGGTCCTTAGAGGCTCTTTGGATTGTGCTGTGCCCCTCATTTGTTCCCTTTCAGATGTGGAAGCTCCTTTCTGATGTAGAAGGAAAAGCGTTTGTGTGTTCTTGTGCTTCGTCCAACGCAAAGAGAGCATAACAGAAAGAGGCGTTGGGTTTAAGTCCTGTGTGAATTCTGTGGCTACGTAGGAAGCGTGTGCTCGTCTCCAGGGTCCTTTGCCAAGGAATAAGATTTTCCCTGGGACGTCCCTTCCCTTTGTTCTGGGCCCTGCATTCGCTGGCTGTGACCAGTGCTGGGTGTTTCTGGCTTGCCAGTCCACAACGGAGTCTTGGCCACCATCTGTGTGTGTAGCCACTGGCAGGCTGCCTCAGCTGCACGTCCCAGAGGTAAGAGAGACAATGAGAAAGGGGATGCTCTGGATTCAGCCGGTGACTCACCCATGATTTGATTGATATCCTACATGGGATTTTCACCTCCCCTGGTGTCAGACATGAATGATTATCGAGGCCACAACATCCTTTTGAACACAGGCCCCCAGAATCATGAGGAAACGTGGTTCCAGATACTCTGCTGCGTGGCTTAGACTGAGAGCGACAAGTCGTTATGAAAAGCCAGCCCTTATCAACTGGTTTTGTGTCCTCTTCCTTCCGTTTCTACCCAAGTGAAAGAGGCAGAGATGGAGTTATAAGTATAACTTAACTATTTTAATAAATCTTATGCAGTGCATGGTAATATCATTTTCTCCTTCGTTCAGTTACATCAATGTACAGTACAGTAGAGCATTCTCTGCAGGCAGGACAAATACGACAGATGCGCAGCTCAGACGTATGGAAGTTTTATTTTAAAAGTGACTTCTGCAAGAAGGTTCTACTCAGGTCTTTATGAACCACTCCTGTGGCTCCCAGCTTTGCAGAACTCCTGTGCATGCTTCTGTTGTAATCCCAAGTGACTAGAACTCTGTGTGATCTGACAAGAATGGGAGGTGGGGGGGTGTTTCCTACCTCACCATTTGTTTTTATTTTTATTTTAGAGCTTATTTAGCCACCTGGGCTTCTAACAGTGATGCTTTGCCAGCGTTGTCAACTGCTTCCCATCTCTGCCCTGCTCTGGAGCCGCTCGCAGGAGGCTCGTCCTCACCATCCCTCCCTGACAAGGTGAGTGCCCTTTGCACATTCTGGTTGCTGTGGGAAGCCAGCAGGGTTGGGACTAAAAATGTGATGCTCTCCTGTTAGTTCCCTGCCTGCACCCTAATCCTGCTGGTGCTAACAACGTCCTGTTTTGAGATTAAGAAAATATATCAGC
Source organism: Megaceryle maxima (assembly GCA_024605025.1). Classification (NCBI taxonomy): domain Eukaryota; kingdom Metazoa; phylum Chordata; class Aves; order Coraciiformes; family Cerylidae; genus Megaceryle; species Megaceryle maxima. The sequence goes on from JANHGN010013895.1 coordinate 21,726, forward strand.
CCTTAGAAACGTTCTTGGAAGAACAGGGCCAAGTGCGTCGGTGTGCTCAGCTCTAGACCCGTGTTCCCCAGCCACTGCTTTACAGCTTTTGCCATTTGGGGTGCAAGGACAGGTCCAGACTGCGCAGAATTTACCCCCCAGAAGAGCTGGGAGCGCTCACAGCATGTAAAGACAAACATTTATGTGTAAATCTTTGTGGAGCCTGGGCCTGAATTCCCCTTCAGCCAAAGTTAATGTGAAGGAGAGAGGAAGACAAAGCATTCCGGGGTCGTGAGCCGTTCCTGTAGATGTGTTTGCTTTGCTGCATTCCTGTCACCTTGGTCTGTAAGGAAAATGTAGAGAGCAACGCAGCGCATGCCAAACTTGCCGCGGACAGGAAATCTGCTCTGTGCTTGCTCGAGCTTTTAGGCTGGGACTAAATTGATGTGGAATCACTTAGTTCTGTAGGAAAAGGGAATTTTTCCTCATCGCTACGTAGAGATTGTGAGGAGGAGGGGGGATGTCACTCGGTAGATACAACGTGTGCATGTGATGTTATTAAGAAAAACAGGAGGTGAAAAACCACAGCCTCTACTAAATTAGATTATTCATTTTTTTTTTCTTGTGGCCATTTATTTTGTATTAAAACAGCCTTTCCAAGCGTGCTTTTGTTTCTTAGCTACTGAGGAAGCATTTCAGATTACTCTTTGCAATGCAAACGTGAAGGTGGAGATGAGTGGTGAACACCCTGGGAAGGGCTCTGGGTGTGACTGAGTTGGGAGCACATGGCAGGAACTTATCGTCTCCGTGCTTGAGGCCTGGCTTTGGCAACACCGCGGCTTTCCGGCCCAGGATCGGTGCCAGGGTGCCGGGCTGCCCTGAGCCCCGGGCCCTGCCTGAGCAGGGATGGTCAGGCTGAGCTCCCCGACTCCCAGATTCAAATCACTGCGGTTGTCACTCGGATCTTGCTCGTTATTTCTCAGTGAAAGCCCATTTCCAGTGTTCCCAGGCAGCACTAACTGGTATATGTGAGGAAGCTGCCAGTCTTAGCTGGGGGGACAGCAGAAGGACAGTGAATTGTCACCGAGCCTTTGCTAGTGGGCTGCAGGGGACCCCTGCCACAGGGAAGGAAATGAAAAGTAGGGGCAAAGCCTTATTTCTGTGGTGCAGACTCTAAACCTCCAGGCTGGCTTGTCCTGGGCTGTGTCCCCTGTCCCCCCCTGCCCGAGCCACCCCAGTGAGGGGCTGGGAGCAGGAACAGCCCAACCAGAAAAGCTTTGCGGGGTGTTTGGTTTTTTTTTTTTTTTTTTTCTCAAATCCAGCCATTGTTCTGCATTCAGACACGTGTGAATTCTGCTCTGCTCCAGTCACATGCACATACAATTTCAGTAT
>JANHGN010013896.1:0-27143 GCA_024605025.1 Megaceryle maxima
TTTCCCCGCCCCTTCTCCCTTTCCCTTTTTCCTTTTGGTAAGGCCCCAGACAGCCATCCTCCAGACGACACCCCTCCCACCCTCTGCCTCTTCACTCCGCACGTACCTGGTGGTAGGGGCTGTAGGCTGCTGCGAAGTAAGGCTGGGGAGGGCAGTAGACTTGGTACATAACATCCAAACAGCTCATGGCTGGCCGCGGCCGAGAGTTATTTTTTTTCTCATCAACTCGTGTTCTGCGAAGTGAAGCAGTGCTTCGCGCGAGGGAGGTTCCCGGGGGTTAAGAGGCACCACTCATTGGTGGGAGGAGTGAGGGGGGATGAGACCTCGCTGGGCTGGGATGACACCCTCCTCCCTGCCCTCCTTCCCTGCCTCTCTCCATATAGCGCGGCACCCTCCAGCAAATGCTCTGGGGACGGAGGGGCTTCACGGCCGCTGGGGAACTTTCAGACCCGGGTCCGGAGGGCGGCAGGGGTGGGAGAAGCCGAGGAGAACCCCTTCTACAGCTTGGGCTACCCGGGAGCAACGAGGCGGAGGTTCGGGGGGAGCTCCCGGCGCGCACCCAGCGCTCGCCCCGGCCGCGCGGGGATCCGCCGGCGGCAGCAGGGTGTGGGACACCGGAGAAGTGGGGTGGGGGTCGTGACCTTCCCCAGCGGAACAACCCCCCTCCCGCTGCATTTCATTTCATTTCATGTGCTTGCCGTGCCTGGTGCTGCCCCGCCGCCTGCGCCGGGTCTCTCCGCGTCCTCCCGGTCTGGACGCCCCGCTGCCCCCCGCCTCATCGAGTCCCGCTGCCGACGGGAGCGAAGTCGGGCTTTGCGAAGGGCAGCGATCTGGGGAACCACCACAAATCCCACCAAGTCTGGCGTCCGCTGGAAAACGCCTCCAAAAATGTTAGGGGAACTGAGGGGTCTGATAAATCGAAGAAGGAAAAAACGGGTTGTTCCCGAGGAGGAATCTCCCAGGAAATTCTGAATCATTACAGATGCCGGGAGTGGTGGTGCTTTTGCATTTAATAGAAGCCGAAACAACGCCGAGGGCAAAGGCACGCGAAAAGAACAAATTATCGTGAAGTTAAACTGGATTTACTCCCTGGCTTTCTGCTGAGTAGGACACAGAGACATAAATAGGTGAATGTATCTTAACTGGTAATTTTCACGGAGATGCATAGGAGAGAGATTAATTTCTAAGAGATCTAAATTCTTATTTCAATATCAACCCTTTGAAATATTCGGCTTCACGGTATGGGTCACTACTACTTTGAAGAGACACATTTTAAATTACATTTTAAGTGCATGTAGTAAAAACAAAACAAAACAAAACAAAAGAAGCAAACAAACAGACAAAACCAAAATAAACAAAAAAAAAACAAAACAAAAAATATGACACAAATATTGTTACTTGGTCTTCAAATGCCGATTGTTTAGAAAACTATTGGGGAAAAATCTGAAAAGAATGAACACTTTGAGTTTTGAAGACCAGGAAATATTTAATTTTATCAGAAAGTTACCATACTTAAAAATAAGTATTTATCTCTGTTTTGTATCCCCTAAAATGTAATTTTTATATTTCAAGTGCTAGGAATTGTTTGGAATGCCTGACCTTTTCCAAAATCAGATTTCAGTGCCTAATGAGCATAAGTTTCAATTTTTTCTGCACCAGGTTCAAGATTTAAAATTCATATTCATACTTTTTTTTTTTTTTTTTTTTTTCCTCCCTATTCTAGTTTGGTAAATTTGTTTTTCATACTGCAATGCAGCCTGGAATGATGTGGCTCCAGGGTTTAGTCCCAGTACCACTCCTTTCCCCATGAGAACAAATTTCATGTTGGTGGTCGAGAAACAAATGAGGGGAAAAACTGTTGGTATTAGATCTTAAAAAAAAAGAAATGTGTCTTATACTCTATAATTTTATTTCTCCTGTGTAGCAAGCTAATAGCCACAGTATGTGGATGGACTCCCTCTGTGGCTGGAATCCAAAATAAGGCAGTTAGCTTCCCCATGGCTTCCCACAGTGAGAGGCTGAGGGACCTCACTTGGAATGATGGGATCTCTCTTCTGCTGTGTGTTCCTGGTCTGGAGAGGTAGAGATCTTTCCCACCACTCAGAGTTCTGTGCCTCTTTCAAAGGTGACAGCATGCTGGGTGATGTACAAAAACATGCCCACTGCTCAGATGAGTCTATTTGAATATGTACCCTATAGACATGTTATACTTTCCTGCTGTTCATATGAGGTCTTCAAATAACAACTTTGTGCCATAGCAAAGATAGGACCTGAGACTTCCAAGGCTGAATATTTGCTTCTCATGAAGAAAACCCCAAAGTATAATAACAACACGTGCAACTGTGTACTATGTGGTGGCACGTGGCCCAGCTTGTGTTCCCTGAAGAATCTCTCCCTGAGGGCTGCATTTAGGGGTTTTACCTCATGCTCAGGTATGTTATGACAATCAGGTCTGATGCAGCTTGATATGAATTCAGTTTCTTTTATAAAAAGCTATTTGACTATAAAAATGTCCAATGTAAGGCACAAGCAAACTTCAGTGCCTGAATGCAGAGCAATACAAGCATTCATGCAAAGGTGCTGGCATTGTTTTGCATTCTCAGTGCACTCTGAAATCAGTCCTGGTATAGGAAATTATCCTGGAAACCAAGGGTCAGAAAACTATATTCACTAATGATCTCACTGCATATTTACAATTATATATAAATAGTTTTGCTTGGTTCTAACTGAAGAATTTTAGGTGGGTTGAGTCACACAAGGAACTACAAAGACTTGGGGAAAAAAAAAAACAAAACAAAACAAAAAAACCCCCAAACAGCTGAGAGATCTCAGGGAGGAAATTATGGCAACAATGAAGGAAAGCACACTTTTAGGAAGGACATGGTTAAGAATTGGCCGTGTACCATTAAAACACTGTCATGGGCCTATTCCTATGGTCACACACTGGTAATGTTTCACAGCAGTAACACAAAAAGAAAATCTTGTTGTTAGAAATAAAGAATGATGTGTTCTGATAAACAGAGAGAAAGCTGCAGAAAATTACAACTTGCCTCGGAAAACATTCCTATAAGCAAGTCAGTGTTACCTTCTAACTAAGCTGGAACCTGTCACAAAAGAGGAATTGGGTATTGCTGTGAATGGCTCACTGGACAAACAAACAGATCATCAAACAAAACATCAACATTCAGAAAGACTGGGACAAAAAAGTTGCGGCAATGTGATAGTGCTGATCACATTTGTTGCTCACCTTCCATGGGAATCCTACATCCAGTGCCAGCCTGATAACACCCAGTGTGCAAAAGCTGGAGCAGTGAACATCATGTTCAATAAAAGGATTAATTATTTATTAGCCAGAAGGGACTTTTCTGTTTTGTTTTTTTTTGTTTGTTTGTTTTTTCAGTCTGTACTTCACACTGTTGATAATATAATTTTTTAGAAGCTAAGGGAGGCTTTAGCTGTTTCCCCAAAGACACACTTTCCCAACTGGAAGATACCACAAGGTGGATGAAGAATCCAGCCCTTGATGCAGTTGTTTGCCACTGTGCTTAGTTGCCTTCAGTGTTTCTTCACTTCCAGCTTGAGCTGGGCTGGCTTCAGCTTCCAGCTGTTGGTTCACATAATGCCTTCCTTCACTTAGCTAAACAGTCCTTTCATATATAATATTTTCTTTTATGAAACGTATTTTATTCCACATTAAAACCTTGCTTTTTCCTCCAGAATAAATGCAGCTCCTTAATATTCTACAGCAGTTTCCCCAGTTCTCATATAATATTGGTACTTTTTTTTCTTGGCACCCTCTGTAATTTTTCAATGTAGTTTTAAAAATGACACAAGAACTTGTTATTATTCTATCATCTCTCTTGCTGAAGGTATATACAAAATAAAATACCTTCTTAGCAACTGATGTTTACAGATTTTGAGGTTTTTTTGCCACAATACAACTGTAAAGACACCTCATTCTGATGTGCTTTTCCACTGTGATCACCACAGTATTTTCAGGATTACTATTATGAGTTTGTAAAAACCACAGACTGCTTTGTGTTGTGGAGCTGGTGGTGCAGGAATGTTTCTAGTATTTCTTCTGAGACTTTACATAGCTGACTGAGATTGAAAGTACCCATATTGAAAGCTTTGGTGATATCATGCAAACCTATGATGCCTACTTACTGTGCTTTGTAAAGTCATGCTTTGAAGGACCCTGTCCATTGCCTGCCTTCCTTGGTCCTAGATATACAATGCTGCAAACAGCCCCATTCATGTGTTGGTTGTTCTTGAAAATACCAAGGGACAAGTCTCAGGTCTTTCCATATGTCCCACTTCTCACTTTACTCACCAGTCTTCCTGTCACTATGTTACCTGAGAAAAATATTGATTTGATTTCATATAAACTCTCAAGTTACCAGTGAACATCTTGAGTAGTTCACAAAGTATCTAATAAGAATACTCCTATATAGTATTCATACACTATACTCCAACACAGCAGTATTCATACTCATAAATACTAAGGATTTTCTGTTGGCTCTAATTTAATGCAATTTTTGACCATTTGCTGTGTGCTTTATTTATATTGTTCAGTGGCCCCTCTATGAGATGATAATCTAGGTTTCACTAAGCTTCCTGTTTCTGCTTTCTATTTTATTCTCTACTACCTCAATCTGCCTGAAGAATTGAGCACATACTTTAAGTTGAATGCACTGCTTGTGGGTTTACATGGGTTGAATTTGGCTGAAATGAAAGAAGATCAATATTGCTGTTCTTCTTTCTTATTTTGTCAGTCTTTGTGCTCAGTCTCCCTAAAAGCTTTTTGGTTTTTTAGGGCTTGACAACTGTTACCATTGTGTTCCTGAGGATGTTTTTGAGGTGCAGCATCTGGGTCTGTATTGATGCAGAAGACTTTAGGCTCAAGCTGCTGGCTTGGTAGTTTTCATAAGCAATAGTTGAAATTAATATAAAAATCAGCATGGTAAAATAGCATAGGCACACATATCACTGACTTCTTTTACTCCTTCACCTTGCTGAGGAACACTGTATATTTGTTTGTTTGTTTGTTTTTGTTTTAATTTTAAACCTCTGAGAGCATTTATAGTTAAGTCTTCCTTTGAGGGTGTGCTTTTTCTTTTTGCTTTTTATTTTTTCTCTGTGCCTTGAAGAATTAACTGTTAGCTCCTAATTAATCACACATACAGATGCTATTCAGTGAGCATTTATATATGTGACAACACATCCACTCCAGTGACACTCTCTGCAGCAGCTGGAATGTACGCGGTGATTTTTACTCCATGATGTATTTACAGGGGAACTGCAGCCCAGCTCAGGGGGGCAGCATCTGGAGTGTGTCACTCACCCATCCTACCCAACCCTTACGGGCTGGGGGCATCACCTGTCTCTCCTCTACTGATCGCGGCAGATGAAGAGATCATTATCCAGGGCTGGAGGGGAAATCTAGAGCTGTCATGAGGGAATATGTTAATGTGTGTGAGAACACATTGAATGCATTGAGTTTAGGGCTTGATTTTGCAATATGAAAGCTCATGGAAATTTTTTTCCATGAATCTAGGTAGGAATAGGCTCAGTTTTGCCCTCAGAGGCAGAGCCAACATCTTTTCTGATGCATATATTGTGGCACATTGAGATCAGAGCTGAATCACTGTACTCTACTCCCCTGGCACTAAACCACTGGTGGGTGAATGTGGCTTGTTCTGATATTCATTCACTAGGACACTCTACAGATATTTTTGTATTTGTATAGAAGATATACAATACATATTTCTTCTGTGCTCAGGACAAAGGGAAAATTTCAGACAAAATGTCCCATAACAACCACCCCCAAGCCTAAAATATTTTTTTTTTCTATTTTATTATAAGGTGGGTTTTTTTATTGCTACAATGTAAAAGTAGAAACAGGCTATGTCTGAGCTCTGTTAAAGTTTCTTAAGCACCAGCCCTATTAATATAGACACTAAACTTGATTTAATTGTGATATGTAGATCCTCCACACTTACCAGTCTCAGGGATTTTGGTGGCATATTTGCATGATTTGTTTTGAAAAAGGAAGTGGGTTTATGTGAAGGCCTTAGTTTCTGTAGATGTTTTCATTTTAGAAGTGTCTTTCTTTCCACTTTTGTAGATAATATTTCAGACAGAGGGAGGTAGGTGGTAGAGAAAGACTGCAGCTTGAGAGAGTGACTCAATGGAAGGGAACAAGACAATGATCAGGTTTTCCACAGAGCACAAACAGGTAGGGTATATGCTTTTTTTTTTTTTTTTTTTTTAATCTGTACAGACTTTCGTATAATACTGACAATATGAAATTGGGATGAAGAAAAGAAAGACACTAATTTAATTCCATGATCAAGCCTTCCTTGAGTGGAAACTTCAGTTACTCAGGGTGGGCAATAGTATACTATACCAGAGGGCTCACTGATTCACTTCTGGTTTATCCAACCTGTATTTGGCTAAGCCTTGAGAAAAAGTCTCTAGAAAATATTAACAGAGTATATTTTAAGCAAAATAAGTGCAAAATAAAGTAAAAAGAAAATTCATAGCAAAATACTGGAGGTGGAGCCATGGTACAGGGAATTGTGTTCTCATTGCCCAGAATCACCCCAAATAACATTGCTCCTGGATTAAATGTAAATGGGTGTGATTTCAGGGCTGGAAAATATCCTGACTTTCTGAAACTGAACAGATCCCACATTTACATTTTTTTATGGCCGTACTTAACAGACAGTCCTGATATTTTCAAAAACCAATCTCATCTTTAGAAATTAAGTTGGGAAAAAAACCTAAAACAAACCACAAAAACAGCAAAAGAAAGAGTAAGAGAGTAAGAAAGGAATAAAGGAAGGTGCTGCCACTGCATGTATGCACTGTGTGAGTGAGAAGGGGACAATTATTTGATTTTCATAATACTTCTTTTGATTTTCATAATGATACCTCTTTTCATAATAATTCCTATTATTTATTCCAGGGAGTCCTTATTGCAGCTTTTCAATACTTCAGGGGGGCCTATAAGAAAGATGGGGACAATCTTTTTAGCAAGGCCTGTTACAATAGGACAAGGGCTAATATTTTTAAACAAAAGAAAGAGGAGATTTTGACTAGATAGAAGGGAGAAAGTATTTACTGTGAGGGTGCTGAGGCACTGCAACAGGTTGCCCAGAGAGACTGTAGATGCTCCATTCCTGGAAGTGTTCAAGGCCAGGTTGGATGGGATTCTGAGCAACATGATCTAGTTAAAGATGTCCCTGGTCCCTGCAGGGGTAGTTGGACTAGATGACCCTTAAAGGTATCTTCCAACCCAAAGCATTCTATAATTCTATTGTACCCCAGTCCCCTGGAAACCAGTGTATACATAGCCATAGCCATATTGCAGCCCAGCTGGAAACTTTGCCTTAATTTCATATTAGTATCCGTGAAGTTTTTCCATATTTAATATAGAAGGATGAGAAAATAATATGGAGATGAAATATTTGTAGCAAATAATGCTCCAGACTCTATTGAGGACACATATAATCTGTGCCCCATGCCTCTGCTTGTACACAAAATTACTAGAATAGAGATGAAATTATGAAATCCCATGCAAAAAACATACCCTCAAAGGGAAGTCATAAAGTACATACCAGGGAGCATGTGCTGGGATCTTCACACAAGAGGGTTGTACGGTTTAAAGAAGAATCTTTTCTCATGCTGAGGTCGGCACTTTCCTGAATCACCGAGTGTTTTTTACATGTACTTATAAATCAGTCTGTGAGCTGGCAGAAGAGGTAAGAGCCATCAGTTTAGAGAATGTAAGCCATTTCATACTTCTTCCATGGCTATGCTTCCTTCCTTAAAGAAGGTTTGCATGCATTAAAGAACTTCTGATCTATTGAGTTAAATTAATGGAGATATTATCCTAACAAACCAAGTTTTTAAAATGAAGGTCTAGTTTATATATCAAGGTAAGAGAATGCAATTTTCAATTCAGAAAGATATGTCAACTGAGGAGAACTTTAATAATTACCTTTAAGTTTCTGCTGACACTCTGTATTAGTTGGTAAAAGCTAAGTACACGAGGTGACAAATACTTGCAGTTGCTGCTTCACAAGAAATGAATAGACAGGATTTAATTTAGGCTCAGAATTTGGCATATTTTTTTGAATAATAGTTTTCAGAAACTCATTTTTAACTCACAGGCAGTTTGCTGACCAGATGGGAGGATGGGTTATAGTAGAGGAGACTTTGAGAGCTTGAAGAGCTGGCCAAATGCAGAGTGGAATGGGAAGTTAGCTCAAAGCTATTTCTGTGTCCCTGGCTGTTGAAATAATGCAATTGCTGCATTAAATAAACTGCCTTTAAGACATTAATTATTGTTATACTGCCTATTGCTGGTCACAGGGACAATTTTAGCAGTCTGTGCTACTCTTGTCCTGATCTGCTCCTCTACTCCTGACCTGGGCATAGACTGGGACCTGGCTTTACTAGTTTTGATGTGCAATCAGTATGCTACTGATATTGGGAGCCTTTGTACATATTCCTGGGGCAGGCTGGCTGTTGCTTGCAAGGCAGCTGAAGCAGGGGCTGAGGGTGTTTCCAGGAAAATCAGAAACAGGCAAGAAAAAGCTGTTGGGGAAAGCCTACCATCTACTCCATGCTTCAGAGGAAGAGTGGGAGACTAGAGAATCCCTTATGGCTTCTTCCTTTCCCACACACCTCATGCTGTGTCCCAGCCTCCTGCACATCCAAGGACAGAAGCATGTCTTTCAGTATGCTGGGTCTTTCCAGCCAGTGCCTGCCAAGCCATATTTCAGTCTCTCGCCTTCCAGCACCATGCAAACTCCACAGTCCTCACATTCCCACAGCACGGGACACCCTGCTCCTGTCCCTTTCTGTATGGAGTACGGCTTGTGGCTGTGCTCTAGGGGAAACCACATGCAGATTAATGGGTGCAGCACTCTTTTCCAGGTGAGCATCTTCTCATGGGGGAGGAGAACTATCATTATTCAGCAAAACACACACAAGTGTAATGCTCTACTGACCTACAAGTTCTGTCACACTGTTTGAAGGCAGTGTTGGAGAAGTTGTCATATAACCTCTTTGCCCCTATGCTTTCTCATGCCCTGTAGTCTACATAGACAGAATTATGAGTATGCTACTTCTTTTCAGCTTGCAGACATTTTGGGGTATGTGTCATGCTGGAGCTTCAGAGGTTGGTCATCTGTTATTTTTTGTGTTACTTCTGTGTATTACCCTGGCACAGTGTCAGAAGTCACTTGCCAGTTGCCCCATAGAAATAGGGCAGTGTTTGTCAGTTCAATGTTCTCCAGTTTACCCAGCCCAGGGATTCCTTCTGCAGCTCATTGGAAAATGCACATCCTTGCTTCTGTATCAGCAGCATCCTAAAAGTCACTGCCCTGTGGCACCCTTCTGGGTGCTTCTGTTATTTGAGAAAAGCAAGATAACTCCTGCTCCGTGAATTACATCAGTGTTACTCTCCTAAATCAGTGATGCTGCCTCACAGCTTTTACGTAGATGAGAGAAAGCTGACACAGGGGTAAAATGAACTTTCCAAAGAGTATTCAGAGCATCCTGACACTGCACGTTTTCATCCAAGTAGTTACATGTACTTCATTTAGTCAGAACCATGTTTTCTTCTGCATCTGGGAGAGCACATGATAAAGTAATAATTCCACACGCAGAAGAAACACTAAGCAGAAAAAAAACAAACAAATTCTACCATTCTCTTTGACTTAGTCAAAAGGCAATTATCTCTAAGTCAACACATTTTTTTCTCTTCAACTTTGTTCCTCTGTACTCACCATTTATCCTAAAATGTAAGACAAGTTACAAGCTTCTTTATCAACACAAAGAGTCAATCGTTTTGCTTTTCAGAAAGAATAAAAAATTATTTAAAATATGTATGAAAACATGCATGAAATATATGCAGTATCTTTCACAGTGAAGAGCCCTAAATGCTCTGGAAGTTGTAGTTTACATGTCTACTAGACTGTTCCTACCAATATTGTTTATCCATTTACCTATCTATCTATCTATCTACTGCCTAATAGCCTACTTATAAAAGTTCCTTACAATTATCAGATACCTAAGCAAAGACAATTTTAGTGGAATTTCATGGAAAGGGAAGGCTAAGCACCTAATATCTAAAAGCCAAGCCTTCAGATCTAAAAGATATGATGGCGGAACTTTGAAGACTAGAAAGAGCAGTTTGACCTTACCAGAGTTGGTCAGTCTGAAAGCTAAAATGCAGCAGATTCGTGGAAAAGATTCACTTCCAATCTCTTTTAAAGATCCATAAAGTTTCCAGTCTGCTGTTGTCTTTTATCAAAACACTTGGCCCAAACCTAAGCCATTCATTTCCCACAACTGTATTGAACATTTTTTGGGGGGTTTTTTTAATTAATTTTCAAGGAGGACTGGAAATCTACCTGTATTGAGAACATTAACATCTTGAAAAACCCTAGCACAGGTTAGTTATTGTTCAGCTACACAATAAGCTGATCACCATTTAGTTCTGTTGTAGTTGATAATTTTGACATGGCTTTCCATGATACTGTTGTTTTCTAGTGCTGATCCCTCTGTCATGGAGAGCACCTTTCATCTTATGCTGCCCTCTTCCACCAGAGTCATCCTTTCCACCCCTTTTGCTGGAGACAATTGAAGTCTGAGTCCCTGGAGACTACAGCGTGGTTAGTTCAGTGTTCATGGTGAGATCCTGCTCTGTGTGTGCCTTCAGCAGGTGCCCCTGATTTCTGTGGGCCTAGTTTGAATTGGGACATTTTCCTAGGAACTTGCACCTTCATCTCAGCTCTGTCAGCATAAGCAGCATTCCCACCAGGGATGGTCAGCTGGCTGTTAAAACTTCCTTTGACACCATGCTATGTAAACCCACTCAGGGCAGGTCTTGTTGATGTGTGAAAAATGCTTCTGACAGACTGCTCCCACCTGCACTGAGGTTTCCAGAGTCACAGACTTGCTGACCCACAGTGAGCAACAGTTGGGAAAAACAGAAAATGGCTTACTACAGGCAGGGAAGGGAGAAGAAAATGAGTGGAGGAATAGGTTTGGTTTTCAGAAGAGCAGAAGTTTTCAGAATGAGGATTGGCACCATGGGCCAACAGCAAATGCAGTAAGAATAAGCCAGCAGAAATACTTGTTACATACACAGCTCTTTCAAAAAACGTAGTGATTAATTTATATGGGTTAACTGCTTTCTGCCAATCCACTTACATACAATGCATTTGGCTTTTCTGGGTAAATGAGGATTGAGACTGCTCAGAATGGTACACCAGCCACTTGGGATGTGCTACGAGATAAACATATTCCAACACACAGACACAAATGGACAGTTTATTGTGAGAAAGACAGTAAAAGTGGTTAAAAAGTGTGCACATGTTTGTGTATATGAATATATAAGCACACATGAATATATCTACATTTTATGTAGATCGACATACACACACACCTATTCTTTTTCAATTTCTGGCGACCAAATGAAAGTCTTGAGATTAAAATTGTCAGCAATCAAAAAATTGTTCACTAAAACCAGGAAAAAGGATGTTTTTCTTTAAAAAATGGTAAAACCTAGATTTCAGTTGAAGAACTGCCTCAACATAAAGCATGTGGCCAGGACAGTAGATGATGATGCTCTGAAACCAGAAGCAGGTCCTTTTTCCTATCCTGGAGGTCATGGAAAGTGGCTATTCTCATAGACCCCCTTCAAGGGGACACTTTCTCCTGCTCAGACTGCAGCTGCTCCTGCACCATGTACCACCAGGTTATAGACATTCACTTGGAGACATTGACCAGACCTATGGGGAAAAAACCCAAAGCAATGTTTGTGTTCATGTGGCAGTGTTCGGTGTAAGTGTAAGAACTGCCCATAGCTTGGAGGAAAGCTAGTCTACTTTCTACATATCAAATCAAAGGTCCGTGCCACAAAAAGTGCACTCCCAAACCCACTGCAAGTTGTCTGTGTTATTTCAATACCCAAGGCAACTGGAACTGGGAATATTTAAAGCCTTCCATTAATATTCTGGACTTTAAAATGTCATTAAACAATCTTGATACATTTTTGTTTCTTTTTCCACAGTTTTTGCTTACCTCTAAAGCAGGTTGGAATGCTTATTTTTTTTTTTTTCCTGGGCCCAATTTTTGAATGAACAGGAAAATACTGAGCAAATATAGAAATATTTAAAAAAAAAAATTCCATCTTCATTTCACTTCTGGAAAACTCTTTCACATGCCAGCCTCACCTGTGCTAGAAGATTACATCTGTTAGTGAGTGAAGTGCTTAGAAATAAATTCTCAGTGCATATGACACAGCCTTAGTCTAAAAAAATGAACTGTTAATTGAGGCAGACACAGGGCATGGTTAGGAAAAAAATGGGATTCATTAGGGAAGGAATAATTGAAGTGCAGTGGAAGGTCATTAGGCTATAAAAATACTTCTTAGACACTTCCCCTTTCTACACTTCTCTGGATATGCCTATTTGCCTCTGGTTGAGCATGGTATGAACAGACCCCCAGTGCAAAATACGGTAGCTAGGCCCAGTGCGGGTTGGCCCTCATGGGACTGTTCCTCGGGCTGAGCCTACTGGAGAGAGTATGTTTGGATTGCATCTCTTGTTTTTTATTATCACTCTTCATTTGATCTCAAGTGCTTCTCATGGTGGAAAAATAATCATCTCCAAAGAATAACTAGGTTTTTGCAAACCTCTGAGGTCCAAAGGAGGCTTCAGTTGATGATCTGTTTTGATCAGCACCTACAAATACTCACCCATCAACAGGAAGCTGTGGAACGTGATCTCAGTACATTTGGGTGTGCAGTGGAGACAGACCTGTCAAGGATGGATAGGGAGTGCACTGCATGGGCCATAATCAGGCCTTGTTACATTATTTAAAAATTTAAGGATGAGAGGTTTACTGGTTTATAACTAGTTTGGGAGGTGTTGAGAATAAAACACCTTTGACTTTGTTCTGCTTTTACCATTGAGGGAAAATCTAGAGTAAAGAGCAAAAGATTAATCTAAAATTAATTTTAGATACCATCCAGTGGTTTCTAAACTCCTGGTCCTACCATCCTGAATGCAGACATGGAGCAGAAAGCAACCCTGTAGGGCTGAACTTACGCCCCTCCCCCCACCCCGTGAGCACAATCTTCAACAACTGACAACACTGATTTCCAAAAAGCTGTTTTAGACAGAAATGCTCGAAGCAGGATATAGAAGTAAGGATCTCTGTAAAACACACTTTAAAAGATGGTCTTGTATACATTGGTTTCATGTTATATAATGGAATGTGAGATATGCTCTGCCACCATCCCAGGCCTGAGCCCTTTTCACTCAGTGTAGCACGGAGCACACACAATCCTGGGCTGGTAACAACTCCATGCTTTGCATGGGCAACATATTTTGGAAGACATTGAGAGACTGGATTCAAAACAAATATAGAGAAAATAAGAAAGATGTAATTTGTAAAAGAGTATTTCACGCACTTCCAAATTATGCCTGGACAAAATATTCTTGTGAGAAAAATAGCACGTTGTAGAGAGACAGGAAAGTGCAGTTTGGTGGGGTGGACAAAGAGCTAGCTCAGGTGAGCCTGGCCAAACAGCGGCTACTAGGTTGTAAAAAGTGGACATGGCAAATGTACTGCATTTGCTAAAGGCCCCATGAAACTCCAGGGAAAACAGTATGTTCACAGAGTGGCTCCGCTGACAGCGAGAAAGTTTCATTATTATTAGTCATATGCTGAGGATGTCAAGGAATTTTAAGGCCGCACTCTTTGCATTTTTAGAGGTTATTAATGAAATAGCATAGCAAGGTGAATTACATTAAAATATTTTTCTAACCATTCCAGAAATCTTGGTCCAAGTTGGCATAGTGGGGCTGGCAAGTGGTGAACTTTTGACCGAAGCTCGGATTGCTGGGAGACATATCCTCCTTGTTAGTTTCGGGTGACAGTTCACTGTACTAGAGGGATCCACTTGTGTGTAAAGAGGCAAGTGGGGGAGGAAGATTTAGCGCTGCATTTTCGCAGGGGCAAGAAATTCCATCCAGCTCAAATGAGTTTTGGCCTGATGCCCGGCTCCTTGTCAAACACATGACCATCACTCGGCTTCCTATTTCTGGCCTGAATCTGGATCCTGGGGATAAATGAGCCCCATTAGTGGTTAAAATTAGTCAGCCAAGCTGTGACAAAACATGCTGACTCTCCAATGGGGGTAGACATATTTAAAAAACAAAAAAGACCTAGACGCACCAAGATTTAATGTCAGCGCCATGTGTAATTCATCAGTTTGGGCTCCTATAATTCGGATAGCAGCTGATCTACTTCATGGAGAGGACTTAGCAGGATTTTCTGTCTTTCTTCTGACCAAAGACTTCCTATATGATTGCTAAAGACAAGATTATGCCATTAATTTTTTCATGGTAGAAACCTATAGCCCTGACTTCTCACCCTGTCATGATCTAGTTGTATGATGGATGACTTCTCTGATCTGAAAATCACAAACCAGGACATCTGGTTTTCACAGGTCTGTACTTTAATTGGTAAAGTTTATTTCCAATTGAAATAGCAACAGACTAGCTGCTTAACAATGAGGCATTTTGCATTTCTCTGTAATTAGAAGCTTCCATTTGCCAAAACAAAGTCAGTCAAAATGTTTGTGCGTGTATGAATGACGCAGCACTCTGATAGCCATTATACTTGTTCCTGCTCCTATTACGTCTACCTCTGTCTGTCTGTCTGGTGACACTGGCCATGGCTGGCTGGCTGAAAAGGTGCCACACAGCCCTCTGGGCTTTATTGTACTTCCCCATAGCTTGAGATGCCCTTGTGGAACCCATTCATGAAAGACCATTGTCTGTCCTTGAAATCCCTTCCTAAGCCTTTTCTACATGTTGAGAGATCCAAGAAATCAGCTAGGGAATGTCATGCTGGGTGAACAGGTTCTTGTAGTGGTTGTTCTTTTAATACCTTACAGAGAGCTTAAGAAATGAACATGTGTTTCCTCATAGGCACTGTACCCTTCCTCATTACCACTGGCATCTGTGTTGCTCACTAACGACTCTTGAACCTGTTTTGCAAACTGATCCTTTCTGTTGTATAATGAGTCCTTGTACTGCACAACCACCAACTCAAGTCAGACTTTTAAACATTTTAGCAGGTGAATTTAGTACAACTCCTCTCCTCTCTTCTCTCATTTCTCCTTCCCCCCCCCTGACTCCTGCTTTCTTCCAGGCTCCTGAAAAGCCTTGGCCTCCTCTGCAACACCAGCAAGACTCAAAGGGAAGTAGAACTGAGATTCTCTACCCAAATTCTTGTCACGGTTTAGGGTCAGGGCGGCCCCTTAGACCTAAGAGATGCTCTCTGTTAACCCCCCTCCCTCCCTAAAGGGGAAGAGAAAAGGAATAAGGGAGAGAGACTTGTGATTAGAAAAGGAAACTAGAACAGATTTAATTTTAATAATAATAAAAATAAAATAGAATATGTACAAATCTAGACAAAACCAGTATGGAACCCAACCCCCGATGGTAATTCCATCACTATCACCACTGGTGCTGTGGAGCAGGCACCAGGGGGTCCCATCCTGGGCCCAGCAGCAGACGGGAGGTCTTATCATCCTCTCAATGACATGAAAGCTGCATAGCAGTATCTGCCAGTTGTGCTGGTGAGGAGCACACATGACTGGAACTGCCTTCTTGGACATGGACACCAGGCAGAGCAGTGTGGGCTGGTATGAAATATCTCTCTGCAGGGACAGACACCACCTCACAGAAGTCTGAGAGTGCTCTCTGGTATACTGGGGACAGGGGACACTGCATCAGATCTCTGCTGACTGCACAGAGAAACAACTAACTTCCAAGGGAACTAACCCCCAAGCTGCTTAAAAGTATATATGTTAAAAATGAGACTAAAATTTTACCCTGAGAGAAACATAGTAGGCAATGCAGGCTGGAGTAACATATTCATTGCAGAAAACTCTACTCAGGAGAGAGCCTGAGATATATTGCTCTAACAGAAATTTTGAAGAGGTCTTCAGTTATATCCCAAAGCAAAATATTTGAAGTTAAGAAATACACTTACTAAACAACAGCATAGTAAGCAATGTACCTGCTATGCTTTTGTAAATGTCTGCTGCTATCAACAGTTTGGTATTTAAATCCTGCCAGTCTAATGAAAGCTTTGAAAGGAAATACATCAGATATGTGTGGGCTGATTACTCTTCGTGTGTGTATTGATGATTCAGGAGGAGAGAAACTCCAGGTGCTAACTCATGTGACAATGTGAACTAGTCTTTCAGATGGGAGGATGCTGAAGCAGATCCACATCAGACACCTCAGCACAGTGTTCCCAGCACTGCCGTGGGCTCGGGGCACAGTGAGGTGCAGCTGGCTCCAGGTCTGCATGCAGCATGGTGTCTGTGCTCACTAAGCTCACACAGAGACAGATAGGGGAACCTGGGGACTGAAGTACTAGCCTGAACCCCAAGGTAGTAATTTAGACTCTGAGTACCTGCGATATTCCTGTCTTCTGGTATCTGGCACTATGGAGAGCTGGCTATGCCTGTTAGCACATGAATTTAGCCATCACCGGGCGTGTGTGAGTGTTTTAACATACTGCTGCTGCAGTTAGGTTAATCACTATAGTCCAGACAGAAAATGGCATATGGGGTTGGTTACTGTTTGGACAGAAACTAATTGAAAAGCCATTAGACATTCAGGTCTGGTGTAACATCCTCCCTTTTCGTTCTCTTTTCAGTGCTCTTCATCCTCAGTTAGCAGGGTCTCAGCCAGCTTTTCTTCTGTGCTCGGGCGTCTGCTGTGCATGACCCACAATATGCCAGTGAAATCCCTATGCTTGCAGGGTGCCAGCAGCTGCCACTCAAGAGAGAAAATCAAGAAAATTCCAGGCAAGGCAGACCTGACCTGTCCAACAGGCAAGAGGGCTGTCACCAAGGGGAGCAGGGTTAGAGGAGCTGCTGCAATTAGACATAGTTCATGATTATATATACATCATTATTAGTCAGATGTTAACTCTTCAGATTTTAATCTTTTACTTGATATCCTTCAGTCAGGTTGTATGAAATGTTTTTACAGAAGAACCTGGAGTTTCAAAAGTTGTGTAAAAATTTGACTGTAACAGTAACACCGTTATCCAAAAGATGCAGGGTCTGCATCTTTTAATATACTCTTCTTTGAGATCATTAAAACTCACACTAAATACTTCTGTTCTCTTGACTTGGAACATTTGAATCTCTCTGCAAGAAAAGTAATGTGTTTGCTTACTAACATAAATTTAAATGCTGAACTTCCAGGCTCAATGGCTTCTGATTGTTTGGAATGATAAGATATTGCAAGACATGCTACAGATTCCTTTTTCCTGGAAAAGCAGCTTAGGGTTTTGAATTGTTCATTAAATCATCGCTTCCACAGCTTTCTCAAAATAGAACCCCCTAGTTCTGTTTTTTATACAAAAGCAATTTTTTCTACTTAATTTTGTCACTGCTGTCGTTCTGCTCAAAGAGAAAAGGTATTATTCAAAAATTTGTATGTGCTCTTTTGTGAGCATGATGAAGGAGAGAGAATGTTCGTTCGGTTTAAGACTATGGGAGAACAAGGACACAGAGAGATCATGAATGTCTGGGCTGAGGCCAGAAGACTGATTCTTCCTTGAATACTCAAGCATCTACATTTACTATTTGAGTCGAGCTGCTAAATAATTTCAAATACATAAAGTTCAATTGAATAGGAGGGATTTCTGTTTGGTTTTTAAAAGTCCATTCTTGTTGCTCTTGGGTCTCACCTTCCCCACTTGCTATTGCCAGTTGACCTGAGCAGTGTTGGCCCAGCTGCTATTTCCTGCCACCTCCAAGTTGCTTACTGGTTCCTTTGGGCAGTGCCCTTCCTACAAGAAGAGTTTAATGGAGACTGACTTTGCTGTCAGTGAATGATGCAATATGTGGCTTTCTGAAAAAGTTTAAAAATGTGTACCACTGCAGATGGCCAAATTGTCATTAAGGAGCTCTTATGCAGACATAAAGAGCCTGTGGTATGAGCCTGGTCACACACAGCTATTCATCTCAGTCTCCACAGTAGTAACAAATGTCATCTATATACAGAAGCTACTCACATATCTCTTTTGGCTGACATTATTTATGCTTGTTTTTCTGGATACATGTATTGACTAATTGCAACTGCCGATGTTTTAAGAGTCAGATCAAATAATAAAAGTTGATGGTGGCTAAGTAACACTCTGAACTCCCAGGTCACTTAGAAATACAGAAGAATTATTTCCACTGGTTTGACAGAACAGTGTATTAGACTTACCATGGAGACAGTATTCCAAAAGTGTGATCATTCTCTACATTAGTTCCTGTGAACATGCTATTAACAGCACCCTTCCCTGAAAACAACCCTTCCCTTCATCCTTTCCAATAAATGTTACTAGTGGAACAGAGGAAAGCAAAGCAAGAGGTTTAATACAGCACCTTGCAGACTGCTGTGAATTATTATCACAGTTCAAATCCTGCCAAAATCTTGTGCAGGCTTGAGCTCCTTAATCCATCCTCGACCTTGCCCACTTGGTGAGGAACTGTTGTCAAGACATGACCACTTCAGATTGACCAGAGGAGCTTCCTCTCCATGACCAGAACTGTTGGTGAGCTGTTCTTGTTCTTTTCCCACTCTGACACCCCAAAAGGTTAATGTCATTTCTCTGGTTCTTGAGCTCTTCTAAAACCAACTTCAGAGATAGGTAGGTAAAGAAGTATTTCCAGTCTGATGAAGAAATTGGGCTCAGCAACCTCCCCGTTCAAAAACATTATTTTTGAAAACAAGAACCAGGCTGTAGGATGAGAGGTGTGAGTTACCCATGAGCTAACTGGGGTAATGCAGGCTTTTTGAAGGAATATTAGAGAAATGCATCTTTGATACTAAAGAGCAGGTAAAGATGGATGAAAAAATTATATGTTCCAAATTCTGGTGAGCAGGGAGGCTAGGCTGGAGGTAACCAGATCCTTAGCTGTATTTCATCTTAGGGAAGACTTTGTTTCTTCACCCCTTTTACCTTAGGCTACAAACACATGCCTATATACCTGAGTATATTACATTTTACATAAGCTTTGCTTTTGATTAATTTGTTGTTATAGAAGCCGTCCAGGTCTATATTCTGACTGCATTAATTTCCTATTCTACAATTTCTATAATAGTCTCCATGGTTTTCCTTGTTTGTTGCTCCTAAGGGTTAAATGTGCTTCACAAAGGCATTATAACAATCACATCATGAAAACCATGTCTCTTGCCCTAAATGTCCAAGTGATAGAGGCATCTTGTTCAACCTCATGTAACTGCTTTTCAAGAGCAAGTGTAAGTGCTTACCCATTTTGCTGACACAGGCATAATTAATTAGCACTCACCTGACCTGATGTAGAACACACTTTCATTCACTTGACATTTAATAACATGTTATCCAACACTTTGCTTGTGTCCTCCTAGGCATCCTGTTTATTCTAAGCACCCTGTATTACCAAGACCATGTGCATGTCATGTTCATATAGTCCTGACTTCTAATATTTTCTCTGCCAGACCCATGCAGCATCCCCATTTTCCCCCTCCTCTTTACTACTTGTTTACCCTGAACGTGACTTCTGAGTCACTGCACATGGCCTTCTTATTTCCAGCCCTTTGCTGCAACACAGTATATCTGATGAGATGTTTGCTTGCAAATTTTGGAGTAGCAAAGATGGACGGACTTCATCCACTTCTTAATCTCTGCCTCCTTTTCTCTTGCCACAACACCAGCAGCACCTCTGTTGCTCTTCCAGAAGGTTGAGTGGGGTAGGACATAGGAGAAAACAGGAGACATGGTGGATGGAGGGAGACAATGTGTCTTCCCACAGCTGTTTCTGGAGCTTTTCCTGGTCCACTGGGGCTGTACCTCCAGATGTCACTCTTCTTTCTAGCTTGCAGTTCAGGGAGCACATCCTTTCTTCCCACACGAACCTGTGAAGTAGGGGAGCTCCATCTCCTCATCTGCAATGGGCTTCTCTGTTCCTAAAGTAGTCTATCTTTATCTGGTGCTTATCCTCCACACATTGCCACTGAGGAGTAGTTATGACCACCATTCAATTCTGAGATACAGTCCTGTCTTCAAATTTGAGGTTTTTTTTTTTTCTGGAAAAATGTTCTTTCCTCATCTGTCTGGTAAATGAAAAAAATCAAAATCATAAGTATTTTTTTTATGTACCCTGCTTTTTCATTAGGCCTCACGTAGGCTCTTCACAGCACCAAGGCTTACTGCCAAGGAGAGAAACTGCAGTCCAACTTTGTGCACATAACTCCAGGCGTACTCTAACACCTTTGTTTTTCAAACACGCACTCTAAGCCGACGGATGTTATTTAGTTACCCTCCATCAAGCACCCGACTCAGGCTTGCAGCCTGTAAAAAATAACTCCATGTTAGGCTTTGTGCTTTGCCTAAGAACCTGATATTCCTAAACTCTCTCTACAACCTTCCTAGGGAGATCTCATGGTGGTGACATATGCTTATTGCCATATGAAGAGGCAAGACAGAACAAGAACTGCATGAGGATGAGGTGGCTGTGCTTCTGGGATGTGAAAGAGAAGCTAAGGAGCAGCATGGTATCTGTCTTCCCATTAGAGATTACAGAGGACTCTTCTCTCCCATTCATCATGACATAGCTTTCCTGTGGGGATTATAGCATTCGTTGACAAGGAAATGTAATAGTAGGAAATTATCTGACGCATTTTGATATGTCTAAGTGATACCAAGCATGTGAAAAGATGAACAAAAGTTTCCATCTGCAAAAAAACAAAGTCCTGTGCTTGTCTTCTATTGACAACACTTTATTATTTATGTTCTTTAAGGACAACAAGTAGAAATGTCACATCTAGGACAGGGCCAAGAATCCAGCTGGGCAAAGAGCAGAATGCTCAACCACATAAAGAGTAGGGGTAAAATGCAAGGGAAAATTTCAAGACAAAAATGAGAAGGGAAAGGAATGGACATTATGAGGCAAATATATCAGGAAAGGAAGGTAGATATTTCTGGTTCATCCTGAAAGAAGCAAAGATGATAACCCTCAGTAAATTTAGGGAGTGTGGAAGCTGCCTGTGTAATTAATGTAAGACCTGGGATTGCACCTATGAGTTAATTCAAAGTTTCTACATGAGGGACCTTCAGCACAGCACTTCCTATACTCAACATGTCCACTACCAAGACTGACTATTGGACTGCAGATATGTTTTTGCATTCTTCTTAGCAATCTTCTTGCTTTCAGATGTTGATTTAAAGAAGTGCAGAATACACAAACAGATGTTTCTAGGCTTGGAAGAAAATGGCTTCTGGAGCGTGTTTTCATTGCAACAGATTCAGTAGTGGTGTCTACAGTAGATTTTGCAACTAAGCAATGTGTCTATTGGTCATGACATTAAGCACTGTCATATCAGCAAAGCCCAGACAAGGTAAGGCTACCTCTGCTTTTGCCAAGCAGATATGTCAGCATACAATGACTTACACCTTCCCCTGTTTAACTTTGTGACACAGTCACTGCATGCCATCTTGCTTTGTAATCCCGAGGGTAAAGCTCATTCCTGTTCTAATCTGTCAGAACACAAAGCAGAAGTGAGGTCTACTGGTGACAACATAACCAAACTACAACTGCTTCTTGGTCAAAGAAAACAGGAGCAATACAGAACGATTCAGGTAAATCTGGCAAACTTATCAACAACTGCTTTATGATAGAAAGACTACCTCATCCTGGATATTCCTGAAATCCTGCTGCTGTATACATTGCTCAGCTTCTGTTTTCCTAAATCCAGAGTTTACCCCTGTTGCAGAACATCAAAAAGTGATCTTCTCCAATATGTGGATTAATGTCACGAAGTTGAGTGCTGGCAACCTCAGTATTACAACATAGCAAGCTCCATTATTTCAGGTCCATTTTCCAGGCAAATCATGTAAATTCTTTCAATGCTTAATATTGAGGCATAGCTGTAACCCACCACTACAGAATGAGATTGATTTTTTTTTCCCCCAGATTGGAGCTTAATTTTATCTTAAAACTTTAACATTGTAACTTTTCATTGAATCAGGTTTAAGATGAACTTGATTAGGAAAACAAAATTAACCTTACTGAGCATGTGGAATAGCAGGCTTCTCCATTAAGGAATGACATCACTGACTTGGTGATACAGTGTCATGATGGCAAAAACTCCACACTTCACAGCACAGAAAAAGCTTTTTCCACTCCTGAAGGTGAGGTGTCAGCTGTCTTCCTGCAAGAAATCTGTAGCTGTTTCCAGCAGAGTACTTTCCAGTATTTAGTAGTGGTAGTGTGCAATACAAAACCATCATGGGAAAAGATGACATCAAGCAGTGGCTGGACCTAGTAGCAGGGAAGCAGCCTGTACCTCTCCTTCTGAGTGAGATACAGGAATGGCAAGAATCCCCCATGATTGATGACTTGTTTACTTCTGTCTCAGAATTCCCACTAATGTCCTCAGGAATGTGCAAGATCTCAGCTATTTCTTCACATCAACTGGCCACAGTTGAATATTGTCTGTAGATTTAGGACAGTTACACATTTCAAATATGGTCCCAAGTCCAAATCAAATCGAAGCACTTGTTCTTCTGGTCATCAGTCTAATTCTCCAGTTTTTTAATTTTGCGCAACCCTGGAAATATTCTCCTACAATATCAAAAGTGGTGGAAAAGAAAACATTTAATCTTGCATCTAATTAACAAATTACTGCAAGCATACCAGCCTTTGCAAGCAAATATGCCTTCTATGAATTGTTCTCTCCTAACAGAAATCTGTCTTGAGTTGTGTGCAGTGTAGAAATTTTCCTACAGTTGCAATTGTATAGGTTGAAACTATATAACCAGAGATTATAGCCCCGCTGCTCCAGAGGACAGGGCATTGGCTTTCTCCCTGCAGACTCTGACTGCAGAGATCAGTGTCATATCACAATTTATTCACCCTACTGAAGTTCATTGTGTTTTAAATGCATAAAATCCTGGTCATATCTTTACCCGAGTATGAGCATAAAATGAACTGACACTGCTCGTATGAGGAGACACATCTCTTCATGCTTCCAATGTGCATCCAATGTATTACAGGTGTGTGTTTCACTGTGAAAGTGAAACTAGACAGAATGCTGTTTAAAGAATAAAGTGAGGTGACATCACTCTGCCTACTAAATTAGAAGTTTACTCATTGCCTCTCCAGGTCTCAGCTGACCTGATTTGGATTTTAACCAGCAAGTAAACAAGTCCCATTAACGACACTATTCAATACCACTGCTAGCAAGATGCCAATACGCTTATAGTTAAACAATATTTCAGACCATCAGCACCCAGTCACTAATTTAAAAAACCTGACCTTTTGCATGCACCACATGGATGAGCCTGGTAAGTCAAAGGACAAGGAAAAATCTTATAAAAAAGGAGAAAGACAGCTGCCAAGGGTGTGATTGGATCAATTTCAGAGTAAGTCTGTGGAACAGAGTGGCATTTCCAAAGGCACTGAAGCTCTCTCATGGCATCAGGCTGGTGGTGGTGACAGAGCCATCTGTCCTGTCTTTTTTGCCCTTTCCTGTCTGCCATTAATTTTCCACAAAGGCTCCACGCGACAGTCCCCTTATAGTGACCATACTTGGAAACAAGGTGTATGACAGGCAGGGGGAGAATGGCAATAATTTCTAAGAGACCCCGTGTTATGGCATGGGAAAAAATAGCTGAGAGTTTGCAAAGTAGAGAAGAAGAAGTGAAAACCGAGAAGATCTGCTGACAGGAGGATTCAGCAGGCACACACACCCTCGTTACACGCGCCTTTGAACGGCAGCGCAGGAGCGGCGGTGCGCGCTCCTTGTGCATGCGCTGCCGGCAGTAAAACAACGGGAGTGCTTCTGGAGCAGCTGCCTCTGTAAGAGGAGAGGTGCCTGTTGCTGTCCTGCAAAGTTACAGTTTTATAGGAGCGTGTATCTTAATGCTTCTGAAACTCTTCTCATTTCTTGCACTAATTGTGCTGGACCTTTGTTCAGCAAGCCATTCCTCGGGGCCAAAGCCTGTGTTTAAAGTTGAGAAGTTTTGCTGAGCTGGGTCTGTAACAAGTAAGATTGCATGCCATGAGTTGCCTTTTAAAGTGAAAACCATCAACGTGATCTCAGCTGCAGCATATGCAGAAATTAATCTAGTTTGCTTTATGTTCAGATTGGTGCTATTCTTAGCAGCAGACAAGTCTAGATGTGTTTTACAGAGTTTGATTACACAAATTCCAGGTCAGAGATACTATGCTAAAATTCAGTTCTGCTCCCCATATATTCAGTTACCGTGTTAATCATTAGACAGAGTATCTTACAGTATTGTTTCATGGAATGCAATTAACACTTACCTCATTTTTATTCTCTCACATTTCCCCCACAGAAGGAGCCAAGGATGGGTTTTGTTTTCAAATCTTAAAAGTAATATGCATGCACACACCCACGTGCACACACTGCTGCATGGCCAAGTGAGTATGAAATGAGCTGTGTACTTGGAGAAGAGACTATTTCATTTAGTGCTAATTGGTGGATATCAAAAGAGATTGCACAGGCTGGCTTCTGTGAAAGATCTCAGTCTTGTTATTGATGAAACTCTTGCTGGACCCAAAGACTAGGTCCTCCAATCTCTGCCAATAGGCTTCCTCCAGACTGATTTTAAGGCAGAAATGCCTTACTGACTCTTGAAGATTTTGACTGCATGCCTCATTGCATGTGGTTTTTCCATGGAGACGGTGAGAAATGGGTGTTTAATAGGACTGTGACTGTACCAAATGATGGATACTTCCCCGGTCTTTACTACAATTTCATGCTACTGTTCACAGGACCCTGTAGGATAAATGCGCTCACACGATGAGCTTACATTTTTATTTCACCTTATTTCTGTTACACTGGAGGTGTACTAGTGATTTAGCAGAAACAGAGGGACCTGCAGAGACATGTCTTGAAGCGCCTTGTGCAGATATTCATGATGGTGGGTAAGGCCTAGTACTTCTCAGAATTGGTGACTTTATTCTTGTTTTCTTCCTTTCTATTAAGATAAGGAGACATGTCAATTATATTATGCTGACAATGCCTGTTTTGCTTTCAGAGCAGGAAAAATATATTATTCCTGTCAAGGTTTAGGGCTGGGTCAGCCACTAGACGAATGACAGATGCTATCTATTAACCACTTTCCCTTCTCAAAGGGGAAGGTAAAAGGAATGAGGGAGAGAGACTTATGAATTGGAAAAGAAAACTAAACCAGCTTTAATGAAAATAATAAGAATAAAATGGAGTATATACAAATATACACAAAACCAATATCCCTCCCAACCGCCCTAAAAGTTAGGTCACTGTCACCACTGATGCTGTGGAGCAGGCACTGGGGAAGTCCCAGACTAGACTCATTGGCAGATATGAACCAGATTTAGGAACTTGATTCAGGAACACATGGATTTGGATCAAAGGCAGAATGGACAGAGTTCTCCTAGGATGCCAGACGTTGAAGAAAAGAGCTTGACCCTCGTGATCCCTCAACTTTATTGAATATGATGCATATGGCTTGGAATACCTTGTTGGTCAGTTTAGGGTCACATGTCCAGTCCAGTCCTCCCTCAGGTTCAGCCTTTTACGTTCTGTACCCCCAATGTGGTACACAAGAGTTGGCAGTGACCTTGGTCTCTGTAGGAAGAAGTATGAGTAAGAGCCTTTCTGCAAACCAATCCTTGGTAATACCTGTGAACAACAAGTATTACCACTTGAAGAAGCAGACACTGTCTGCAAAAAATATGCCATTAACTTCAGACAGTGCAGTTACTTAGAAGAGAATAAGCTGAAATATAAATTCACTGAACAGAATTAGTTCTGTTCTAACTCAAACCAGCAAAATTTCTCTTTCATTTCAACTTCCGAGATAGCCTCTGGTTAATAAAGTTGGGTATATCTGTCTCTCATGTCAAGTATGTTTAAACCTTATGAGACCAACTGAACCATGGCATGGTTAAACCAAGTGCTCAAAACAGTTTATTTGCTCAACCATTTGTTTCATGTATTTTTTGATGTCCTGGGTAATTTCTGCTGGCTTCTAGTTAGTACTAGAGGTGTAAGTTTCTGAAAGTTTTGAAGCCACATTCCTCCCCATGGTTTTTCAGGTTTTCTTGTAGTTCTTTATTTTCTAATAACTGAAGTTCAAAACATCAATGTGGGCTTGCTTACTCGTAACCAAACCCAATTTTTCTTAAGAATGTGACTGATACTGTTTAGTTAGAAAAACACATGTGTGTTTCTAGTGGAAATATAAGAAATATGAGTGTTCAATACTGGATGCTTTAAGGATATAAAAGATGCAAACTTCACAAGAGAAGTAATGTCTTTTAGCTGCTTGTGTAGCTACATCACTTCTTCCTAAAAACTTTGTGTTTATATATGTGTCCTTTGGGTTCAAATAATTAAAATAGAACTAATAGCTAACACTCAGCTTTACTCTGCAAACATGTATGTGGAGATATTTCTGTATTACTAACACTGCACAATATTAAGTTATTTGAACTGAGAAGTAAAACAAAAAAACAAACACCAAACAAACAAAAAAAAAACCAAACCAACAAAACAAAAAAACCTCTCGAAGCTGCAAGTGAAGTAGCATCATGTGAAAGGCTTAATATTTATAGAGGAAAAACTGATTTTTTTGATGTTCATCAACTATGTCCTTTAAGTTTAAGTGTCTCTTCTCTGTGGAAAATTTTTCCTTTTAATTTTTCCAAAGCTTTCCAATGTTTTACACCTCCATGCATAGAAAAAAAAAAAAAAAGGTGATGAAAACAGCTTCATATTCTAAAATTTCCAGGTTTTCTCTCATACCCTCAGACCTTTAAGCAGCCTGCAGGAGCCCAGCATAAGTGCTGTACCTCCTATGTAGTTATTGACAGAGAGGATGTAGTTGTTCAGAGTGGGTGGCAGCTGTATGAGAAGGTGCTCAGACCGAGAACGAGACAGTGGTGCCAGCACCGTAAACACTGTGACAAAGTGCTACAGTTTTTCTTCCTTTTTGGAGGCTTTGAGGTAGAAGAGGGGTTCCCTGACCCAGGGAAGCCTGAG
>JANHGN010013896.1:27243-56144 GCA_024605025.1 Megaceryle maxima
CCCCATCCCTGGAACTATTCCAGGTGAGGTTGGTCAAGGCTCTGGGCAACCTGCTCTGGTTGCAGATGTCCCTGCTCACTGCAGGGAGATTTGACTAGATGACCCTGAAGGGTATCTTCCAACCCAAATCATTCTGTGATTCTGTGCTACCTTGCCTCTTCCCCTTCACTAGAAGCTGCTGTGGAAATACTCCTGTAGCCTGAATGATGGGGCTTGATTAACACTCAGGATTCACTCAGGTGAGAGACTTTTTTGCATCATCCTTATGTTTGTAGTCCTGCTTGAAGTTTAGGTCTGAATTCAAGCTTTGGGAGTTTTGAGGTGTGCAGTTTTGTTCACAGATGACTTCTGGGGACCAGTGACTAGGTAGCTTTGTAGGTAGTGTCCAATGGAGACAATTAAACTGCAGATGACTGTTCTGCTTATGCTAAAGTAGCTGTCTTTTGAATAGCCTTCTAAATTTTTTAGAGATATGTGAGAAAGTTCAGGCTGGAATCAAATTCAAGTAATCTGGGTACCTAGGACATGGTCTGGCCAAGAGTTGTTGAATATGACATTGTAATTATTGCTTGGCTACTGATGCTAGAGGTGCTTTTATATTCATTGATATCATTAATATTAGTATTATAGCATTATTTTTTTCTGTTAAAGAGGAAGAATCCAAGGCCAGGAAGAACAAAAGCAAACACCCTGACCTTGAATGACTAAGATGAAGGCTCTGGGGCCACCAGCAAGGGCTTTGATATTATGGGGTGACCTGTGACCATTGACCATATGTGGCCACAAAAGCTTTGGCTGTTCCCTTGTGCTTTGAGGCAATCTGTCCATCAGAAAAGAGAACGTATGACTGCCACCTCTGTCCTTGGGGACTCCTGGCCTTACCCTTGGGTTGAAATCCACCTCCAGCAGAGCAAATATGGATTGGAAAATCCCATCCTTCCTTCGTCTGGCTTATGTCTGGAAAAACCAAAGAGCTCAGCACCCTCTTGGCAGTGTGGGGCTGCAGGGAATGGAAACTCCCCCTGGGTGGAGATTGTGTCACAGGGCGGGACACCCTGAGGCTGCCAGCGGGTTTTATGTCTGACTGTTGGCCAGGGCCAAAGGAAAACTCTGGGTAATCTCACTAGGAAAGGGGACAGAATGGAAATGGAGTAGCTGTGTTGAGGAGGACACATGTGACTACACAAGATCTGCTCGCCCTGTGAGCCCAGGCTGGTGACTGGCAATGCCAGTGACCACAAGGCTTCATAGGCCACCTTGGAGTGTTATGTTTGCTGGAAAAAATTAAACCAGAGTTTACTTTTTTTTGCCTGTGCTAATGTAGGCTGCCCTTTGAACTGCTTTTCAGCTTTTGGGGAATGTAGTAGCAGGGTAAGTGCTGTGAGACTCATCATTGTTTGATTTCAGGAGAGAGAGAGAGAGTCTTCCAGATAATCCATAAAGCCTTGCAATATAAAATTTCTTTTTTTTCTGCTGATGCAATGACTTTTCAAATCAATGGCTATTTTGCACATACTTACCTGCAAACTGTAATTATGTTTTTTAAATTTGATTGAGTGGGGAGAGGATTATAATAACATACATGAAAAAATACAAGTTAGTGGCTGATATTATTGAAAGCTCTGGAATACTTCACAGAACAACACATTAGAGACAAATGACAGAATGCGAAAATTGGTAGTTACATGGAGCATTCAGTTCAGTACAACCTGACAAGATCTAAAAGTGGGTCTGCTTGGTTACCACCACCTACCTTATTGTGTCAGAGACATTTTGATCTACATCTTGGGCTTGAATTGGGAGGCATGATGAATTAAGATATAAGTTCCTACAGCTGAAGCTGAAGAGCTGCTTTAGCATATTTCTATTCAATGTTAGGTGGGCTCACACACAGCAACTGATTACACAGTTGCTAAGGCTTCTTTCCATATTAGATGTTCTTTAATATTCTGTCATTTTTACAGCCTGAATGTTGCCTCAAACTGTCCTTGGCACATGTGCAATAAAAGACCCTTACAACAAATGCACCAAAATCAAGGCTAGTCATTTTTAGAAATTTCTGCTTGCTGGTGATGCTAGACCACATCTGCTGGTGCTAGTGCAAGCAAGGTGTCCAGATGCACAGAAGTAGGTGGGAATATGCAGGCAGTTTGGGGTTTATATGCTCATATGGAAAAGCATAGGCACGTTGCTTCTCATATTGTGCTCCTCATATTGCCTATGTGTTGGCCATCACTTGGAGTGAGCTCTCTTGGTTATCTGAAAGGATTCTCAATATCCTAAAGCATCCAAATTTTTTGGGGTGCCTCTTGTCAAAGATGGAAAATGAGTGTTTAGAGGAAATCTCTAAAGCATGCTCTCTAGAGAGCATAATACTTGGATTTACTCTTCACCAGAACTGCTCACTGATATCCAAGACATGGAGAGTTCACAGAGTTCCTGTGGCAGGGCTTCTTGTGTCACTTTTGTCAAACTGAGAGTTTGGGGCAGTTTTGACCCAAAAAAGTATTTGTAAAATTCATTCCTTATCCAGTTCTGCTCAGCTAGGTATGTTTGAGGGAACCCTGTTGCTTTCCTGTAGTCTGTAGGGCTCCCCTTCCTTCCGTAGAATAAGAGCAGCTGATTAGCAGCAGGAGAGTAAAACCATCCAGGAGAGTCGAAGTGCACAGTTAGAAGATGAAGTTACATTTGCATAAAATGGATGGAAACCTCTTGTCCAGGCCATCCATGATTATGCCACCTTTGGTACCTGAGTTGGTTGTTCAGGTGGAGAAAGCTTGAAGAACTTACATGGTTTGAGACACCAAGAAATTCTATTATGTAGTGTGGATAATACGTGCAGGATTATAGCACAGGAGCGATCCTGTACAAAGGGAGGGGTTGATTTGACAAGTGAACTGAAAAGAGATTTAGAGATTCTGGATGGATACAGTGATGCACAAATAGAAGTTCATGAGGACATTGCTTCATCGTTATGTAATGGAATCAGTAGCTGTCTATAATTGTCCAACTGGACTACTTAAATGAACTGAATAACTAATTGAACTTGTCTCATGTTATAAATGTTTTTCATCTGGGCTTTTTTTTTTTCAGTGATCCCTGTAATGTCACCGTGGCTAATTTTAGCTGCCATTTTCCCCTTGAAGATATTTACCAACACAGAGCCCTCAGCCTGTTGTAGTATAGGAAGTTGGGGCTTCAGGTTCTCTCTCCAGGCTGAATGCTCTCCTGTCAATGAGATCAAATTATAAGTAGCTGCACTAATCTGCCTATCATCAGAAATAGCCAAAGAAAAATGCACAAATGTAAACATAAAAGGGAGTTCTCATAATTTGCATACTTGTCATACTTGACCATAAATCAGCCTAAATGCCAGCAGGCTTGCTCTTTTTGACATAATCTTGAGGCTAGCTTCAGTTGTTGACATCTTATCTTCTTACAAGATACTGTATATTAGTAAAGTTAATTGACTAATCATTTTCATCACTTGGAGTGTAAGTAAATAATTCCATCTATTTCTACCTAGGCTTCTGTTTACGGTCCGAGGGTGCCAAGCATTCAGACTAAATGAAAATATACCCTCTAGTAACCACGCACGGCATCCCCCATAACAAGCTGCAGAAACTCTCTGAAGCATTGCTGTTATGTTGTGGGGAATCCTGAGAATCTTAGGCTTAACTCACCATGCCAGCCAACCTCCCTCAGGGCTGGCCAGGCAGAGGCTGGGATGGCAGAAGGATGCATATGGCCAGACCCATGTTTGAGCACCGGCATCTGTCATTTTTAGGGAAAGGGGGAAGTTCTGCAAGCAATGGATTAGAGGTGGCTGAGAATGTGTACAAGATGATATGGGAACGCACACTTCAGCTAGATGAGAGGAGCTGGAGAGTTATCTGATGTTTTCCATCTTGTGACTGTCCCACACAATCAGCCATAAATATTTAGTTCCTTTGATCAGGTTTTCTTAATGGTAGGGAAGGGAAATTTGCTGCTGCTTCTTCTTTCCATATCTTTACCATCTGGTAAATTAAAGGAAAACCATCTGTGAAATAAACTTTGCCTGTACCTGTGTTTTTGGTGACAAGGCTTTGGTGGGGGTGAGAGTTAGTAGTCCTGAAATTCTGCTTTAATTTCTGATTAAGACTTGCTAGGTGATGTAGGGGCAAGTTAACAAGTTCCTAGCTCCCCATTTGTCCTACAGGAATACATGACCAGTTATTTTGCAGCTCTATCTCAAAGTTAATTAGGGATTGTTTGATATCCCTAGACTGTCTGTATGGTGTGCTGTGTTCTGTTTCTCTGTGAAAAATCTTATTTTGTCTAGAGAAGTCTCTCAGGTTTTCACCGGGCACTGTGTGTCTAAACGATACAGCCTGGAGACTGTCACTGATTCTGACTCATTCGTATGACTTGCTCCAGAAACTTTTCCCCTCAAGCCTCCCCCTCTATTTAGAGGAGAGTCAGGTCCTGTGCTGGCTGATGTATTTCCCTGCTTACTTTGGTCCTTGTTCTTCCTGCCGTGACTTCTTGCTATCAAGGATCTTGATTGGTTCTGGGGATTTTTGCCATCCACAACCACCTGGTTTGAGACCACCAACTCATTTTCCCTGCTGGGCTGCAGCCAGGAAACAACTGTTGACTGCTGCCAAGGCTGGTCTTGCTCACACAAGGGTTTACACGTGAAAGGTTTGCAGTAAAATGCTGACACTTAGAACAGTTTATTCCCTGACAGACAGTGCCAACCTGGTTATCAGCAGCTTTAGCCCACTCTCATGTGAACCAAACTAAACCCTACCTTTTCTACTCATTAGGTCACAAGAAGCAATGACAGCTAATTGCTTCTGCACAAAATGAACTTTAAAGAACAGCCTTTTCAGATTTTTTTTTTTTTAGATTTTTAGATTTTTTTAGATTTTTTTTTTTTAGATAGATGAGAAAAGGACCTAACCACATGCTTAAGCATCTTTATATTCATCTGCACTTAAGGAAGGGCTTTCTTGAATAATTAGTGACCTAAACATTTAGTCAAATGCTTCTAGTAATCAAGATTTTTTACACAAACTTGCAGGTTTGTGTCCTAAATGTTTAAAATGTATTTCAACAAATAAAAAGGCCACTTATGCTTTAATTTAAAGAAATAATAAGTTATTATAGTATATGTTACTTCAAGAATGTTCCCATTTCCAAAAAGCTCTCTTATTAATTCCCCAAATGAAGTTCTATTGACATCTTTCTGTGTTCAGCTTATGGATGGTCTTAGTTTATAAGACCTTTACTACCTTTCCTCTCATTCTGACATGAAAAAAAAAGAAAACTTTTATGTGGCTATATCATAACAGAATCTTGTATGCAAGTCATATTTGCTTCAGACTAAGTTGTCCTCTGAGGAGCAGGATTGTGTAAAAGGTGTGGGGGAGGGAGATAAATGTAACATTTAATGGGAAGTCCATTCAAACCCTCTAGCAACTGGAACTAATGGGGACAGACAGGGTTGTGAAATGTGAGCCTACAAGATTTCCACTGAGAGATATCCATTCCACTTTGTCCTCCCAGCCCTTACTTCCCAGACACATTGAGTTCTTTTCTTCAAATCAGATGAGATATTTATGAATAAGAGCAGTTCCACAGTGATTTCTTTATTGAAATCCAAGAAATCCTTCCCAAACAGAGAAGAGTGTTTTTAGCAGTGCTTTAGGTTGTTGGCTTTCTGAGATAACATGTTGCATCTTTTTTCTACCCAATGCAGTGAATGGGTCTTTGACTGTGATTTAATTTCCACAGAAAACAAACCAAACTTATCATTCTTTGAGGAAATAAGCTTTAATTATAGAAAGGTTTTTTTGCATTAGAGTTGGTAACAGTTTAGCCTTATACAATCCTTAGGGATATAGCAGGTGTTAACAGTAACAGCATGTTGGGCAGAGCTTTCTGTGGAAGGACAGCCCAGATTATTATAGCTGATGAATGAAAGAGAGGCTACTTTAACAAAGGAAAAGATGTGCAGATGAGCATATATCGCAGGTTTCTGAGTCTAACTCTGAACTGTTTATGTATTGGACACTGAACACTGCACCATCTGAATGCTTTGAACATCTGAGTATCTATGAACATCTGAACATTTTATGTATTGGGGAAATTAAGTAGAGACACTTCTGTGTGTTCTTGCTGGTCAGAATTCAGATTCTGATTCCAGTGTAATCAACTGTCTTTAGTAATTGGAAATGTGCTTTACTACTTTGCTAGTAAGAGTAATTTTGTGTCAAGCTCAGGATGAACACCCACTGCAACAGCTCCAGCCTAATTCAGGTTGCTGAGTACCCTGCAGCTCTGGACACAAAGGATTCTGAATATGCCGAAAGGGACAAAGTAGCCTCAGAAAGTAG
The DNA here is from genome assembly GCA_024605025.1 of Megaceryle maxima. Lineage (NCBI taxonomy): Eukaryota > Metazoa > Chordata > Aves > Coraciiformes > Cerylidae > Megaceryle > Megaceryle maxima. Next base: position 33,627 of record JANHGN010013896.1, read on the forward strand.
ACAGGACAAAGGAATTCCTCTGGATGGCAAAACCAAAATCTTTTTATCTCAGAGTGGTGGTGGGAAAGGAGAAGGAGCAGGGGAAAAAAAAGACAGTCCATTGATGCAGCCATGAGGAGCTGCAGATGTTACTGAGAGAAGACTAAGGAGAAGAGCAGTCTTCTGACATGTCATGAGGACTTAGTCAATTGGATCCCATGCTCGCCTCTGGGTAATGAGGCATTCCAGGCCAACTGCTTTGCATGGATCAGATTTCTTATTTTCTTGGCCGCCCAGCTGGCTGGAAGATGGCTGGCATGGTAGCAAGAAAATCTTCTGGACCTAGTTTAGTGTACAGCACCTTTGATATTTATGTTGTCTCCTTCTCCTAATAATATCTGAGCTGGAAATATCCATGATTGCAAGGATTAGGAAAAAAAAAAAAAAAAAGAAAGAGTAGGGAAAAAAATACGGTAGGCCAGAAAAGGAATTTTCATGAAGAAAAGAACTTCCATAAGATTGTTCCGTAGTGGCTAAACTGCTTCAGTGACTACAAGAGCAAGCAGGGAACTGGGTATACTGGGAAGTCTTAAGTGCAATCCGAGGGCACTGCAGGCAGTGCTGGGGAAGCTGGAGGCATTTATAGTTGTGGTGCCAAGGAGAACACTTGCAGCCTTCACTGGAGTCAAAAATAGTGTTAGTGTTTCACTGTCTGCATTAGTAGTAAGGAAAGATATTTGAGAATAAGAAAGGAAAAATCCTTTAAATCAGAAGTAATACTGTTCTCATCTCTCCACTAGCATGATCACCACTTAGACATGGAAGAGAAGAATAAGCATGGACTAATGTATCTTTTCACTTTTGTACAACAAGCTTTAACCAACAAACCCACAGTATAGAAACATTATAGCAGCACATAGTTAGAAAATGGCATACAGCTGTAAAGTAATCCAGATGCTCTTCTTCCTGATACAGTCTTCAAATCATGTTAGTGTTTCCACCAAACGGGATCTTGCATCGCTGAGCATCTTTGCTTGAAAATACTGTGCCCTTCCAAAATTACAGCTCTTGTTCTTTGAGCAGTTAATGTATATTATTGCTGAAAATACCAAGAGGAGGAATCTCTCCTTTCATGCAAAGTTTAGTGCAATCTTAATGAGCATGTCAGGATCATAATGAAAGCTTTTACGTAACTGGAACCATACATGTGTTGCATAGAATTAATTATTCAGAAGTGTAATGTGTGGGTCATGTCAGCCTGGAAACATTTAATCAAGATGTCTGCTGGTAGGTTACCTTCAAACATGTAACCTATTTAACCTGTAACATAATGAGGATAACTGTAGAGCTTCAAGTAGCTTCCCAGCAACTCTGGGTATAGTTTGGAGATTATTTATGTTTAGCTAGTCTGGTACAAAACTCCAACATGCAGTGGTCTCACCTGCCTGGATCGTTTACTGTTGACTCATAACTGTCATCAGATTTTCTAAAAATGAGCTATTATTTGTATATTTTTAAAGTGAATTTGTCCTGAACTTATTTTTGTTTGCTTAAGAAAGCAGTACAAATCAAATTTCACACCCCTGCCATACCTATCCCTGGACATGAGACAAAGAAGGTCTCACTGAGTACTGGAAGTGCCGAGTTCAGTCCTGCTCTACTTAATGACTCAGCAGGTAAATTAAGGAGCTGTGTCTAGAGAGACTCTGTGTGCCCACTGTCCCAAGACATATCTGTGGGTAGTTTTTCTGGCTATGGATCAGTATTGTGAGAATGAGTTCATGGACTCCTCCCCTATATGTTTTCACTAATATGATTCTGTCAAATTTTCCCTACTTAACAAAATTCTGAATAGACTCACCTTTTGCTAAGTAATTTACCAGCATAAGTCTAGAGAATGTCAAGGACACTTGTCCTTCCACTTTACTTGAGCATATAGGGTCTATCAGGTACACATACAGGGGAAAACTACACTTCCAGCCAAATATTACAATTTAATAACCATTGCTATTGCCTTTGTGCAGCATTTTAATGGGTAATGCTAGATCAGGTGATATAAGTAGCAAGCAGATAGATATTTTCCAGGGAAGTCATTTATGCCTTGTAAAATATTGTCATGGAGCCTTGGACTGGTAGGTATTAGGCACAAGACTCCATCTTCCTGTGCCTAGACTGTCATAACTACCAACTGTGTCAGTAACTTGAAAAGAGAGATGAGACTTTAATATTATCTGTTATGTCTTGTTTAATTTTGTTTCTTACTGCAGGGTCAAAAACACTTAGCAGTTGTTTCAGCTGAGCTATCAAGGCCCAACATAGTTTCCTTTTTCTGAATGTAACACACTCAGAGCAAACAATGTAAAATAATGGGCAAAGGTAAATTAAAAAAAAACCCATAGCCTTTCTGGGACAGACACTGTGCAAAGTATCTACTGATTGGGCTACACTGGCAAATGACAGCTATCTCAGACTTTACATGGTCACCACCTTGTACCCTCTCCTCTTGCTCTGTGGCAGCCTAGTTACTATAACCCTAGCTGCTTATACATAAGAGTAATGTCACTGGACAATATAATTCTCAGTTAGTAGCAGAGATTGTAGATTCTCAGATAGTAGCAGAGAAAACACCGAAGAGTGTTGCACCAACTTAGAACAACTGCACGGGCACCATGACTTTCTCAAACCTAGTTGTCAGTACACTGATTAAGAAGGGATCTATTGTATTGGAAAAGTGTTTACAGTCAAAATGAATGAAATAGGACATGGATAATTAGGATGGCCGTATTACTGAAAAAGAAACAGGGAGCAAGCTCCTAATTCCATTTGAAGATAATTAGGTGGCCTGTCACTTTGATGAGATATTTGGACTCACAGAATCTGCTTTGTTGAGGGTATTTCTTCTTTAATTGGCCTGTCAATTACAATTTGCCATGAAACGCTGTAAACTCCTTACAGCTTGTTTTCAGTCTGTCTTATAAAAGGAGTCCTGGGTTCTCTTTCCTTTTATTTTCTTTTTATTTGGAAACAAAACAAAACAAAACAAAACAAAACAGAACAAAACAAAAACCAAACCAGAACAAAAACAAAACCCAGAAAGCCAAACTAAACTAGACCATACTGGTTGATATTCTCCACATTTAACTGTTTTTGCTATTCACTTTGATGCTTTCAGGACTGAGCTACTGAAGTATTCCACAAGTGCAAGGGTAGGAGTTACATTCATGATGTTTATTGTAATGTAAAATTTAGATATAAATTGATTGTGGGACATGGGACCCAGTGTTACTCTTTCCTGTCTTGATGGGCCAAGAATGCTAAAACTGAATCAGAGAAGCAGCAGAATATGTGCCTTACTGGAACAAGACATTTTTGACATTAAGCATTAGCTGAGAAACTAAGAATTAGTTTTTAGAAGGAGCTGGGAAATAATCAAGTGTGAAATAGCAATCTATTGACCTCTGGTAACTTGATGTCTTGATTTAGGCAACTGCTTTACAAGCTTGACAAACAACTTAATGCCAGCGATACTGGACTTTTTATGGTAGTTCACTACTTACTCAGATGAGGAACGGTCACCATGTGACAAAACATTAACAGCTGACTCAAAGGCATGCTTGGTCAAAGCAAAGGCAAGTGTTTTCCATGTTGGTATTATTTGTTTCTGTTTTCCTGGCTAAGAAAAGCAAATTGGCTAAATGCAAGGGTGATATGTGCTCTTGCTGAGGGACAATTTCCCTTTAGGAAGAAAAACCAAGAAGAATTTGCCGTGAACGTAGACTGTTGAGAAAACCAACAGTGTTAACCACTACATGAATTTAATTCTTGTGTTCCTGGGCACGCAGTGTCTGTATTCTTACAGAACTGCAGTAGCCAGCATCTAGTCTCTGTTCTTGTCCTTTCCCTTTACACCATTCAGGTGGTATGAAAGTTATTTTTAAACAGAATTCCATAGGAAAATCACCCTTTCTCTCTCTCTGATGACAGACCACGCTGGAGAGGGCAGGATCAGCTGTAAGTGCTCTTCAACTGTGTGTGGAATTAAATGGGTGCCATAAATCCAGGAATAAGTATATTGTGGATGTGAATGTCAAAACCTAAGTCCCTATTGTCCTCTAGAAACTCTCATAAATACGGAAACTGTTTGAGGTTTCTGTCTAAGCCAAGTCCTCTTTCTCTCCTCTTATGAATTACAGCAAAACATCCTGATCTTAGGAGGTGTGAAATGTGTTTTGCAAAACAGCATGTGTTTGAAAGCACTCAGCCCAGTCTTACGTCTGAATGAAGAACAACCTGCATTAAGACTTTTTTCCAAAGTCTGGATTAGGTAAAGAAATAGTCATTTCCTCTCCTTTATTCCTAAGTCCAGGTTCTATTAACACATGTTCAGCTATTTTCCTCTGCAGCAAAACACTTATAAGTTTGTGTCCTTTACTTCATTTTGACACTAGAATAATTCAGCTGGAAGAGACCTACAATGATCATCTAGTCTGACAGCCATTTTAGCTTTTTGCTGTGACTCGGATTCGAAGCAAGGTGGCTGCAGCCACAACACAGACTAGTGACCACTCTACAATCACAGCCACCCGGCGTCTGGCGCCTCTGCCACGCACAGATATTGAAACCTCGCCTCTTATTCTGATGCTATGTCTAGCGGTGTGACTTAAAATTTGATTTGGGTAGGAGAATTAAAAAAGCTAAATAAAATGATGACTCAAAATGCTACAAGTTCATCAACCCCTTGAATAGCTGTTTACACTCCTACTTTTACTATAAATTGGTAACTCACGGCTTCTGTGTATAAGACAGTGAGCTAGCCTAGCGAGATGACCTAGTTATTTTTAAAGCCCACTTATGTCAATGCTCTCTGTCCTGTGACCATGTTGGCCACCATTATTTCAGGGTGAGGTCAGTCTTTTTCTTTGCTTGGGCTGCTTGCCAGTTTCTCAACACCTGCCTTGAAAGTGACAGCTCTATGGGTGTCCTCATAAATTACAAATCATGTGCCTCTGCCTTGATGCCTTGGGACAGGCACAAAGTTATAAACTGCCCTGTAACCCAAGCCCCGGGGCTGCTGCATGGGACAGCTGAGCAGCAGGCAGCGAGCCACAGCAGCAGGGGGCTGGCTATGCTGCAGACCCCGGGGGCAGAGCCCAGGCTGGCGTAGTGGAAACTCTGCATGCACTGGTGCCAGCGGGCATGTGGCTGTGCCCACTGAGAGCCAGGGCTGGCCCCAGGTAGGTGTCTTGCCCCACAGGAAGGGTGGAGAAACCAAACGGCTGGCAAGTGGATGCAGTGGGTTTTGTGCAGCACATCTGCCCTCGCCTACCTGGGATGAACTGAACCAGCAGGAATGGGATGGGGACAGCGGCTCTCCACACTTGAATGGACAATCCTGTGCACAGTTGTCACTATCTTTTGCCACCTCCCAGCTCCTCCGTTACAGCACTGGCATATAACTACAGCATTAATTCAGTGATTTGTTTTCCTCCTTCCAGTGTGTACTGGGAACACTCAGACAGCATACACGTGCCCTGCAGCCCAACACAGTCCTAAAGCTTGAATTCAGCAAAACTCTTAGGTGCTCCCCTCCCCCCCCCAAACCTAGCTGCTCAGCCTACCCTGCTTTTACCAACCCCACCAAAAAGGTTACATCAACCATCAGGGAAGCTTTAGACAAGACAGACAAGATGCAACACACACCACTGCCGTAATCTGGTCACCCCTTTCCCAGATGTGTTGTTGTCCCCCTGTGTTGTAGGATCCATGTCTGATAGGGCTGAATGTCTGGGGAACAGCATCTGCTGTATCACAGCGGAATGGTCCTTTCTCAGCTCCATAGCTGCAGGTGCCAGACACAATTGCTAATGTGATCCCTGATGGACTATTAACACTGTAAGATCCTGACACACATATGAGCTCTTGGCATGGAAAAGCAATACAAACACTGAACAGAGTAGAGGCTGGTCAGGCTTCCTTTTCAATCCACCTGTATGCTGCCTCAAAAGGCACAAGAAAAATCTGCTGCCCTGTTGGCATGGGATCCTTAGCTGGATGACTAAACTGCAGCAAAGTGGAACCCTCATTTTTTTTAAATGATCTATGAGGTGTGTTTTAAGAGAGACTGCTTTCCCTCTTTCTTCCAGCTAGTGGGCATCTTTTATGTTCCTTTTGACAATGGGGTAGGATGTACGGTTGATGCTCTTGCCAATTCACCAGTAAGAGAAGGCTGCAGAGGGGTGCTGATCTGACTTGTCTGTAAGCGTGCACCACAGCATGTGGTGGTTTTGATATTAGATTCATGTGAAAATAAATTGTACTTTCTTACAGCTCTGCTTCTGAATATTATGAATGTTGATTTCCAAGGGAAATACCGAGCTGTGTCTGATAATTAGGCTGCAAACCAAATTTATTTGCTTTGTGAAATAATGAGGTTACCTCTCTAACATTTCTTTTTTATTTTGGGTCACAGATTAGGTCTCATATTGACTGATGGGAGGTGGATGAGTGAGACTCCAAAGATATCTTGCTCTAAGTTTTCTAACATCAGATGCTCCAATTCCTGCATGTGATTTATCTTCCCAAGCACACTGTATGAGGTTTTTGCCCTGGAGCTGGTATGGATGATATTTTTCCTTCTTAAGGTCGGTATCTTCTCCTCAGAAAAAAACATCTGTGACCTCCAGCTAACTCAGGGTAAACCCTATAGGGATCTCCCAATCCAATTTTGTGTTCTGCACTTCCTGAGCACACTGCCACCACAGTAATCCAAATGTGTCTTGGCCTAAAAACATGCCATAGAGAAGGAGCTAGTAGTGAGAGTGACAAAAGGTAGTGCCTTGGAGCAGTCATGGCCCAGTGTTTCTGCAATACAGACCAAACACTCTAGTCGTAAGGTTCCAATTCCATTCAGTACTTCCCATACTGTATCTCAAAATAAAATGTATGGAGTTAGAATGCTACTGGTAGAGCTGCATTGTGTACCTTGGCAAGTCTCTTGGTATGCATATTGAGCTTCTTTACACTATTCTTCAAGTTCTTTTCCTCTTCCTCTCCCTGCCCTGGCAGCAACAGCAACAGTGACGAGTACAGGCATACATGGTTTGAGGTCTGTTATGGTTTAACCCCAGCTGGCAGCTAAGCACCACACAGACTTTTGCTCACTGCCCCTCAGTGCCTTAAAAATACCTATCACCCCATCCCTGCATCTGGTAACATTTTGCAGGTAGATGGAACAATCCAGACAAAACCGTTCCGTAATGCTCGGTCTCGATGATGCAGGGAGAACACATACACGAACCCTGAAAAGGCTTTCTTTAGGTTGTAGTATCAACAGGTACAGGAAGATACATGAATCTGGAAGAAAATACATCCGAGTGATTTCCTAATGAAAACAGGGGAAAATTACTTTGTTCCTGCGATGAGGATTTGAAATTTGAACATGAGGGTAGCAAAAGTTGCACACTCCTCCTTTGGTAGGGAAGGAAAAATACAATAGTGTGAGAGGATGAAACTCACCCTAAAGGCTGAAGATCTAATTTGTTCTGTCCTATTCCAGAAGTCTTCTTCTGATATCTCTTTCTTACTGTTTCAGGGAAGGGCTACATCAGGTTTGTCAGCTTTCTGGTCTTAATTTTCTTTGGATGTGAGGGAATTCCATGAACTAACACTAGGGATGGCAGAGAAGGGGATCCCTAGTAGGGTGTGACAATTAGAGGACTACATAAGCACAGAAGTTGGCTGTATATAGATTTGACACACCAAGCCTTGGATCTTTATGTTGAACTTTAGGCCATTTGCCTGATGTGTACTTGAATGATGCAAAAGCCCATCTCTAGCTGTATCTTTTGAGAAAAGAAAAATTTTCTATCCCTATTATTTGTACTAAAACAAACAAGCAAACAAACTCAAAAAGCAAGCAGGTCAGGGTCTTTGAAATGACCCATGTCACCAAAGTGATTGAGAATAGAAATGAAAAAGGAGGAGCATCTCTGGGGAAGGCAACTCCACCACCAGCAGAGTCTGGGGCCAGCTCCTGCCCCTGCAGTGTCCCACCCATTGCAGCTCTGGGCAGCATGCCGAGCAGGAAGCGTGCCCTCTTTCCTCTGGGCCTGGTGGTGACAGCAGCTCCTGGCCCTCAGCCAGGATGGCTGTGGCCTGGGAGAAGGCATTCAGAGGTCTAAGAGGCATCCACTAGCCCAACAGCTGCTCCTAGCTCCTAGGGCAGACGGCAGATGGGGATGGAGCAGCTCGCCAAGCACTGGGGCACAGCTCCATGGTTGGGAAGGGAAATGCTGGGGCTGTGGGAGAGCTCAGCGGGGGCTCAGGGAGTAAAGTAGGGAAAAACAAATGGGAAAGAGCTCTGTGCCCATTAGTAATATGAAGAAGTAAAGATAAGTCTTCAGTACAGAAGGTAACTGCTTCTTGCTTTGTCACGGTTTTGATTTCTTCTTTTCTTCCCTTGATGGCAAGCACTCACAAGACCAACATTGTTAATAAACTTTGGAAAACTATCACCTCACACCTTTCCAAATCTTGAGACAATGATAGCATTGCCAAGGTGATTGTCTATTTGCCATCTGTCAACAACAGTAGAGACTATTTTAAATCAAAGCAAGGGGTCGCCAGAGTGACAGCAGCACTTCAAAAACTTCCCTGGCCTTTCATGGGCTAATGTGTCGAGTATGTCAGCTAACAGTCAGAATGAGACTGCCTCAGGGGATATAAGATGGTCCTTGTCACACTGATATAAAAGCACCAACAGTGGTCTTCAACACATCAGCAGTAATATGGAAATAAGGAATAATCCACTGCACTAATCTTTTTCTGGGGAAAAAAAATCATGCTACTTGTTGAAAAAAGTAGAGATTATAGTATTTCTGCAGGTGAGATAAAACAATTCAGACAAAACATGGGCCTCAAAGATCTAATAATTGTGCTTTTTTTCTTTAAACAGAAATTTTGACCTGAGAAATTATCTTCTAAAATCGGTTGAAAATGAGACCTATAAATGATAAAAAACGACCAAAATCCTGATGCTCTAGGATTACACTTCTCTCAGAAAGGCAGTGTTACTTCTTGGATTTAGAGTATGACAAGACATCAGCTGACTGCTAATTTTATTCTTGCTCTGTGACGCACCTGTACCTCCAGAGACCTGTTTGTCCTTAAATAAGTAATTTAATCTTCTGTCCCCTCCACTTCCCTTCCCCATGTTTCCTCTTCTCATTGACTTCAATCTTCAGTATTAGTGAGTACGAGGTTCCCTGTATCATTCTTAGCTTCTCAACCCTCCAGTGTTAAGGGGACGTAAATAAAAGCAATGTCATGTGGAAACACCGAACCGGTCAGTACTGTGCTATATGTGGTGCTGAATTAATTTTACACCATAAAAGTGGAAGCTGTGGGAATCGTGGTGAGTTTACTGCACAAAACTGTGTTTTGTCTGCTGAAACCTTTTCTAACTGTTCTTTACTGGGAGCAGAGTGTAGTTATGTTAGAATTTCTGTTACTGGTAGTGTAATTAGTGCAGAACACAAAACAAAACTAAGCCTGCCTTTCTCCTGAAGGGTGATAATCCAAGGTCCTGAACGTGGCTACAGATATGAACATGTTTAATCACATGAAGATGAGAGGGATACTTGTGTATAAAACCACTTTTCAAGTATAACTACTGTGACAAGAAAGGTCTCAACATAAGTTTCTATCATTCAGGAAAACGTTTGCTTTTTATGCATTCCTCTCCCCATCAGTTTTAGGGTTACTTTACTTGATTTCTGTGGGATAATTTGTGTGCCTAAAATAACTTGCAAACCAAGAAAAGCCTTGGTAAGATCTCAGCCATAGAACAGTCAGACAGTAACAATAAGAGGTTAAGATTTTGTTTAATTAGAGTCTTAAGTATTTTCTCAAGTGTGTTCATCATGGGAAAATTTCTGAAATAAAATCTGCAAAAGAGTCACCTTCCAATTTCATTTTACTGTCAGATTTTTATGAGGGAAAAATGGAGTAGAAAGTACACCAATGACACCAGATCAATTTTATACTTTAAACACCAGCACCTCAAAGGACCACAGTTACTAACTTGTTTTACACATCTCCAGAGTAGAGACATATTTTATGTTGTAGGAAACCCTGCTCAGAAGAGAGGAAAACATAACGGTTTCTGTCCCCACATGTGTACAGACAGGAGCCTCTGAGATGTTTCTGGTTGTGCCCATGATAAGCTAGTGGGTGTCAACTAGCCATGTCTTCTGGTGGCTATTCATGACAAACACATCTTGTGAGAAGAGGAGGAGGCTGTCATGAGACAATAGATTTTCTGTAGCTTGGGCTTCTTAATCCTGATTGTGGGGCTTTTGCACCTATTACAAAGTGCTGCCTCACCACTGCTTTATCTGTGATTCTGTGCTGATGTGCTGTTCTGTGGGAAAACTGAGAGTGTCTGAATAAGGCAAAAAGCAAGGGAATGAATATATTTGCATGTGGGGAAAACCATGTGTGTTCCACAGAAAAATTGTCAAATCTCTTATTTATATGAAAGTGAGTAACATTGACTTTGTTCTCTAGGCTGGGACAATGCCACCTTTTAAGATTTCTTCTAGCACTATCCTGACTCCCCTAGCAGTCACAAAGTAGACCCTAGTACCTTGGTCCATCAGGATACACATATGCACACTTTATTTTGTAAGTGGTTTTGCATTCAACTTAAGTTGTTTTGGTAGCTTCCCTCCTTAGAGTCAGTGTTATCAGGTGCAGCACATCGTTTTGTTGTGACAAGAGGCAGATTCATGGCTCCTCCTGGAGTCTGTCAACAGTTCTTGCACTGGCAATAGAAAAGCAACGTCAGATGTTCACTCATTCTTGATCAAGAAAGTAGGCTGTTAGTAATGTGGGACCTCTTCACTGAAATAACACAAGATCATTAAGCTTCCCAAAGAGATTTGTCACAGCATTTTGGTTTTGCTATTTCAATATATCTGAAGAGATATACAGCTGTCACTGGCAATGAAGCACCTCTCAATCATTGACCTCCCACAAAAACTCCAGGCATTTTCTATTGCAATCCAACAAACAGAACTGAAAAATACAAAGAATTTCAGAATGTGTTCAAAAACACATTTGCTTGTTGAATCCCTGCACAGGCTTTGCTATGTTTGGTGTTCAGGTCTTGCCTGAAACTAGTGACAAAACCAACTTTCATTCAAAAACTGAAGGGCTGCTTGAAGTGCTGTGGAAGCAAGTTCAGCCCCTCTCCATGTTGACTTGGTTATATGTAGATGGATCTGTTTACACTGATGCCTTACTACACTCCAAGACTCTTTTCAAGAAATGAAAAGCAGCACTTGCTGAAAGCTTTCCTTCCTTCATCTTGTTCCTCTGAACATAGCATCTCACTGGAAAGGATGACAGTAAGCTTTCTACCCTAGAGATATTTTAATAAGGGCCAATAACATGTATGAAGGTGATCTGGAGGATATCTAGCACTCCCCTATAATGTCTTCATTACAGGACAAATTTAATGCCTATTTGATTTCACATGCTGTGTTTTACCTGGTTTGTGCAGAGGGGAGGTTGTCATATTCATTCCCTGTTTCCACATATGTGTTGCCTGACCACTGTGCTGAGAATAGCAAAATATGTGGGGAACTTCTGCTGCTCTTGTTTTGCCCTGGAGTGTTATTGAAATGCACAACATCATAGGGTTAATTACAAAGAAAAAGAAGTTCCTATCATTGATTTGCAGTTTTCTGGTTTTAAGTTATGCAAGAGACAACTTGTCAGCTTCAGTGGAGTTGACACAGACATCTCCAAAAGTGAGTATTTCAACATTTGGCTGAAGAGAAACAAGAATATGTTGTCTGTTTCCCTCTTAAAACAGCTTCCACAATGAGGTCTGGATGAAAGAGCAAACAGAAACATCCACAACAAAGAAAGTCTGCGGGCCGTGCTTACAAGGCACCAGCTTCACTGGAGCCACTAGGGCTCCATGTAACAGGGTGCGCTGATACAGCTTCTCTCTCCCTTTGGGGGACCAAATTTGCTAAGTGGTTAATGTCAGTGAAATTCTCTTGGTGACCAGGCTGGTATTGCCTTTCGTATGCAGACTGTTAAAGTGCATGGACTATTATTCGTCTACTCAATTAACTGCTAAGGAGACAGAGGAAATATGTGACTGGAGGAGAAAATGAAGCCATCTTTATTTGCTGGGTAATCAAAATCCAATGGCTTTTGAAGACAGTATGAAATGATCATTAATTAGGAGGGATACCTAAATTTGGAGTTCAAAGAACCTTGTACAAGCCAAGAAAAAAAAAAGGCCTGAAGGATGGAGCTTATTCCCCCAGGTTGATGGGGCCTTTGTGGGCTTAGCCAGCAGGATCTAGCCTGCGTCTGAACTGGACCTGGCCTGAAAGACATCTCCATTTCTCACAGGTAAATGTATCTGCAAGTTAGAGATTCAGCACATTATAGAATATGGGCTGCAAAGAACAATAGGTTAATTTGGTAACAGAATCTGTGTAGAGTAAACAGAGGGTCCTTAAATGAGGGTGTATTGAGACCACTACTGAGCTGTCTCATTCTCGGACATCAAAGAAGCCATCAATATGCCAGGTGACAACCCAAGGCTGAACGTTGCCCCTGCTGTCCTCAAGACATGTGTGTTAGTGTATGAGACGGTTGAAGAAACACCTAAATGACAAGGAGACTCAACTGTGGTCACCACTGTGCACACACCTGGGGGCCATGTCCATGTAACATCTCTGAAGCTGTACTTACAACAAGGACAGTGGGACAGTCACAATAAAATGCAAAAGGAATACGGGAAGGGCAGGGGAAATGATGTAGTGGTTGACACCCAGGACTAGGGCCAAACAATCTATGCAGCTGCTGCACAAAACCTGCCATGTGGGTCACAGCAGCATAGCCAATGGCTGCGCTGAAGGATATCCCAGACTTGAGGCTGTGCATAGCAAAGGCACCTGGGTGAAATGGAGCAGGTGTTGTAGCTGTGCTCTGGAGAAAGGGGGGTGGAGAAGAGGAGGCTACATGGCATCACATGAGCCACATGCCCCATGGATCCAGACCTGCCCAGACACATAAATTTTTTCAGCGTTTTCTTATGAGAAAGTACTTTATGGCAGGGCAGCTCTGTGTCTCTGTGGTGACTTGTATGTAGGCACTGTGGTGAATAAGATAGCATGTACTTAGAAAGTACTTAAAATGAGTATATAAAGCAGTAAAAATAAAACAAAATTAATTTCCAAAGAAAAATCTGCTAGTCTGCAAGTCTCATAACAGTTATCACCCTTAACTTGCAATATACCATTGCTTTGTTTTCACAGAAAGAAAAAAAAAAAAAAAGAGAAGCTGATTACAAGACATTGGTAATTGCATACAGATGAGTATCTCTAGGATCCTTCAAAGGATTTATGTATAAAATATAATATTTGAAGTCATTACAAAGGTGAAAAGATAGTCTACAAATGCATATAAACAATAAAGCACTACTGCGTTTTTTTCAGAACATTATCAATGCAATCCTTTTTAAGTAGAAATCTTTCTTCAAGCTCAAGAAGAAAAAGCAGTTCTCAAGTGTTTTTGAGAAATTTTACCAGCAATGTGCCTATTTATCAAAACAATTATGAGGTAACCCAGCCAGCTATAAGGAAACCTGAAGAAAAGAGGAGAGCAAAACTAAAGCAACTTAGAAAATAAAATAGGACTTTCTCAGGGTCAAGGGGCTGCAGTATTTCTCTTCTGGGAAATAAAATCCTGAATACATGTGTGGATCTGATCACAACCAGTATCTTAAAGATTATTCTGAAAGATAGTCCTCTGGAAGGGCATGCAGAGAACTCCATGTGATAATTTCCTGGAATATCTGGATCGAAACAGGTAAGAGCTGCATGTTGACATCTGTGAATTGACGTGACCTTTTGCTTGCAAGCTGATCAGACTGTGATCAGCAAAGAACCACGCTCAGAAGTACTTAATATAGGACTTAATGAGACAACTTTGGGAAAAAGAAGCAAACAAAAAAAATAGCTAAGGACTTCAAGTCTACATAGATTGAAGTGGTATCTGCAGACTCCCTCTCAGAAGGACTGCTTCCTGGTCAAATTTACTGTCTTATTTCTACATGCTAAATCATATTAAAAAGTCTATACTGCTCATGAGCCTTCAAGAAAGGAATATCTGCCATTCCAAGTACAAGTATGTGAGCAAGTACAAGTATGTGAAGTTAATCTTGACTAGAAATATGCATACTTTGCACTTTCTCCTTGTAAATAATTTATGGATTAAAACAAGAAATAAAGAAATATGGACATAATAAATAATATATTTAAGATGCCATAGTTTTGAAGAATACACCTTGAAATTACACTCACTATAGTTCTATTACCATTACTTTTCATAAAGAAAACTGAAACAGAGCTTCAAGAATATATGCTTTGTCTTTATATACAAAGCTTAGATATTTTCACTGGGCTTTCCCTTTGTAGTCAACTTATATTATTTATGCAGGAAAGTTTGGGAACAGGAGCAGAAATCTTGTTAAGCTAAAAAATAGAGTTTCACCATGGATTTTAATAAAGCCAGACAGAAGCTTTACTATGTCTTCTTTCCTGTACCATGCTACCACCCATGACAGTCACACAGCCTAACTATAACTTGCATCAAAGCAATGATGTAGTTCAGAATTAATATCAAAGCTCTGTAGACCTTCATGTCTGTGTGGAGACATTTTAGTATCCCAGTACAGAAGTGTTGGGCAAGCATATGACAAAAAGCTGGAAGCTGAAAGCTTATGCAAAGCACAGTGAGATCCATTGCTGTAGAATAAAATCACTTTGTTTAAAATGACTCTCCAGATTTGTCACTTGGAAGATATGCATGGACAGCCTTCCTGCCAGAGACCATCTACTCACAAGTGTGACTGAATTTAATTTAACACTGTAAATACATTGCACTAAGACTGTAGAATCTAATCTTCATAGTATAAATTTAGGTTGACTAACGGTTACCCAATCTAGTCCCCAGCTCAAAATGGGGGCAACTTCAAAGTTAGAACAGATTGCTCAGGTCTTTATCAAGCCAAATTTGTAAGGGCTGAGACTGACCAGTTTTTCTGGATATGTGTTTCAGTGCTTGTTATAAAGGACATTTTCAGTGTGTTCAGTCAGCACTTGTATTGCTGCAGCTTGGGATCATTGCCACTTGCCCTGTCATTTATAACTCTGGCTCTATCATCTCTGTAATCTACAGTAGATAAACTGGTAGTAGACTGCTATTAGATTTACCATCATGCTACGTCTTCTCCAGGCCAGAAAAATGCATTTCCCTTGGGGTTTTTTCCCTTTATACTGGATATTCCACAGCTCTAACCATTCTGTTAGTCCTTTGCTAGACTTGTTCCAAATTGACTATACCAATTCTATACTGGCAAACACGTGCAAAACTGAGCACAGATGCAAGGGACTTGAGAGTATCTCCCTTCTTGGAAGTTGGGCTGCTGGGGCTGAGGACCAGCATCTTCCTGGAGACTGTGGGCAGAGGTTGCCAGACACTGCTATTGGGACATTGTGGCATATTATTGAGGGGGCAGGGGCAACGTTCAGAGTAGAAGGGAATAATCTTTTCCCTCATCCCACTACTTTAGTTCCCACTATCCACCGTGATCACTGCTGTCTAGTCACTAGTCCTCTGAGCCACTTCTTCTCCAGCCTTCTTTTAGGACACAGCTCAAACCACCCTTGCAAAGCCTCTCTGGTAAAATAAGTGTCACACTGGTGCCCATTTTCCATAATTTCTATACAATGGCAAGAGCAAGGTGTATTTAGGGACACAATTTGCTTCATATATCCTGGTTTTAATTACCAAGGTGATGAAGAGAATTTTATTAATAATAGCATGCACACTAAAGACCTGCTGGAGCATTTATTAGAAGAGCATTTCTTTCTTCTTTAACATGTCAATGTATAGAGGGAGGATGGTTTTCCTGTTCCTTTTAAAAAGAAAAGTATTAGGCTTTGTTCTCTGGTTTCTTTTCATCTTCTTCTCGCTTAAAAAGCTTCTGGAAAGGAATAAAAAAAGACAGAATAGCAAAGAAATCACAGAAGGAAGATATCAATAAGAAGCACCACTGACTATTCTCTAAGCAGTTTCCAAGCAACTTTTAATGGAAGGTCAGGCGCAAGCAAGATAAAGGGAGGAAAAACCAAGACATTATTTCATACAATAAAGTGACTGTGAATGCTGCCAGTTACAGGGGAAATAGATTGGCCAGCCTGAGCACTTATTTATGGTTTTTTTTCTGTTAATACAAATGAAAATCCTGTATAAAGACCACTATCAAATTTGAGCGGGATTGTTAATTCCAGCAATAGGTTTGCATTACTCCTCTGAGAGTCTTTCATCACTGAATATGAGATGCTGACTTTGTGGTAATGATAATGGTCCTGTTGGACTCCCTCAGCTCCTTCTGTCTGAAGATCTGTAATAGTTTTTGTCTTCAACTAACCATGTCTCACATTTGTGGCTTCAAGTAAATTTGTTGTGGGTTATGATGATAGGGTAACTGAGGTATAGAGAGGTGGAGTGACTTTACCAAAATTACTGTAGATACCCACAGATATCCCAATGCAGAGATTGCAATGGCCAAAGGTGTGCCTCCAGTCAAAAAGAGACAGCCGTACATGCAGACAACCCTAGCTACCCAGCACTTCAGACTCCTTACAGCAGCTCCCAGTGGAAAGCTCCCAGTGGTAGCCTGTATCCTGGGATGCATAAAGAAGAGTGGGGACAGCAGGTCCAGGGAGGTTCTCCTCCCCCTCTACTCTGCACTAGTGAGACCACATCTGGAGTATTGTATTCAGTTCTGGTCGCCCCTGTTCAAGAGGGAGAGGGAAATACTAAAGAGAGACTTCACTGAGAGTCTTCTTCCCTGTGAGAGTGACAGAGCACTGCAACGGGCTGCCCAGAGAGGTTGTGGAGTCTCCCTCTGTAAAGACTTTCAAGACCCACCTGGATCTGTTCCTGTGTGGCCTGCCCTTGGTGATCCTGCTCTGGCAGGGGGGTTGGACTCAATGAACTCCTGGGATCCCTTCCAACCCCTACCATTCTATGAAAGTGATAGAGACTGTATCCGAAGTGTACATATCTGTATGTGTAAATTAGGTATGGTGTCCACTTCTTTATTTGTTGAGCCCTAGACAGTTGGCAGACAAAATAGTCCTTTTGAAGGTGAGTGTCATAGGAGGCAGTCTGAATGAAACCCTTTGGTCTGAAAGTCACAAAACATAAAGCATCCCTCTGTACTCTGTGACCTTTGTCAAGGTGAAGGAGCAAAAGCTCATGTGTCCATGACAAGAGCCATAGGAATAAATCCAGGTGTTGATTTGGAGGCCTGAAAATTCAAGAAAACCAATTATTAGTTACCTTGAGAATGCTGGTCCTTTGAGTAGTGATAGCAAATGCAAAACAAAACTTTTCTCTTTTAGTTTCAGTCTTGAAGTAAAAAGTTAAGATGACAAGCTGATGAAGTTTGGTTTGGTAAAGCTTTGTTTTACTAGTGTCTCTCCACATGGCATTGACAGCTCTCCCTCCCCATCCAGACTGTCTTCAGGTTAAAAAAAAAGTCAAGTGACAAAACTGTCTGAATTTGAATTTTCAACCAGAAAAAATATTTTTGCCAGGAGTTATTTATGATGAAGCTCTGGGTCAGAATCCTGTATGCTCAGTGGCCTGAACAAGAGCATCAAGAGCCATTTAAACACTAGGAGGTCTTCAGCCTTGATCCCATGTTTAATCTGCTAGCCCCATGTAGCAGTCTTGGATACCTCTAGGACATGCCAGATTCACATATCACATATATCTAGGCAACTGAAACCTCCCCTTTCTCTCCCAGCACTGCCAGCTAAGAGAGTTAATATTGTGAGACCACAAAGCCTTTTTGCTCTCTGGGAGTAAGGTCCACAAACGCGCGCAACAGAGAGGCTGTGATGAATTGCTGCAGCTGAACATGAGTCTTTCCAGAAGCACCTCTCTCTCCATGCTCTTGTGCGTGCTTTCTGGAGCTGCAGCATAATGCTGAGGCCACTCTTCTCACTTTGGGGCCTTGCATGCCAGACACAGCTAGTTCATAATCCAGTCCACTGGAATCCTGAAGTGGAGACAAGTTGCATTATGCCCTAACAATACATGAAAGCTAGATAGTCCTGTATTTAAAGTGTTAGATTTAAGTACAAGTTACGACTTTGATGCCCATACTACATTTTTGTCCAGACAAATTGATTACCAACTAATTGATTAACATGATTTCAGCTAATGATGTCCTCTCAGCTATTACTTTCAGTTTCCAATCATGTACATGAACATTTCTCAAAGGACCTAAGAAGCAACTCAAGATTCATCCTGTAGTGTGTTATGCATTGGTTATAGTGCATTTCCCCTGTTCTAAAATCATAGAATCATTAAGGTTGGAAACAACCTTCAAGATCATCAAGCCCAACCATCTACTAAATATTAACGTGACCACTTAACCATGTCCTGAAGTGCCACATCTAGACATTTTTTAACACTTTCAGGGATGGTGATTCCACCACCTCATTGGGCAGCCCGTTCCAAGGCCTCACCACTCTTTTAGTAAAAGAAATTTTCTTACTATCCAACCTAAACCTTCCCTGATGCAACTTAAGCCCATTTCCTCTTGTCCTATTACTAGTCATCTGGGATAAGAGACCAACAGCCACCTCAAAAACAGACTGAGCAAGGGAGACCTTCTTGTGGCCTTCCAGTATCTTAAGGGGGCCTACAAGAAAGCTGGGGACGGACTTTTTGACTGGCTGTCGGGCAGTGACAGGACTGGAGGGAATGGATTAAAACTAGAGAGAGGTCGATTCAGGTCAGACATTAGGAAGAATTTCTTCAGCATGAGGGTGGTGAGACCCTGGAACAGGTTGCTCAGAGAGGTGGTGGAAGCCCCATCCTTGGAGGTTTTTAAGACCAGGCTGGATGGGGCTCTGAGCAACCTGATCTAATGTGAGGTGTCCCTGCCCATGGCAGGAGGGTCAGAATGAGATGATCTTTAAGGTCCCTTCCAACCCTGACAATTCTATGATTCTATAATTCTATGATTCTATGATTTGAAGGACAATTTTTGATAAATAAATTTGTTCCTGTGTTCTGAAAACATGTTATGAATGAGACTGGTTTTTAGAATCAAGAAAAGCCAAAGAACCAGAATTGAAGTCTGACAACATACACTTACAGAAGAAGCAGATATAGTTCAGCAGATCATTGTCCGTAAAATGCACTCAGATGTATCTGAAAAAAATACTGTGAAAATGTCAGTATTCTTACAGCACTTTGCTTATTAGACTTGATTTTTGATTTAAATTACATCCCTTTCCAAACTGTATGCAAAGTGCATGCATGCCATTCTTCTGCCTGTGAAGAAGGATGCCAGGGAGAGCTGATTACATCCTAACTGATTGTGCTGAATTCAGTCTGAAGCAGAGAGGTTTTTCACAAGATGTGCTCAGCAGTGGACATGGCAACAAATTATCAAGGGTGCAATAACATTGTAGACTGGTGCAGCTGTGTCTACAGTAAGCTTTGAAATAAGACCTTAGTCAGTTCTATATATAGGCTGATACAGGGACCAGGAGTTGAGCTTCCTCTGTTGCCTTCTCCTGATGCCCTAGACCAGTTTTGTGGTCCAGGCATGTTCAGGTCAACTCACCTCCTGGGCTGAAATCAGTGATGGGCTGAAATCAGTGATGCAGCAGCCAGGCCTAGGTCCAAAGATGGATGTGAGAGGAGATTTCTACCTCAAAGTGGGTTGATACTGGTTTTATCTGGGTTGCTCTGCTGTCCCCTGTGGAAGTCTGGTGCCCAGCTCTGAGCATGTAGTCTATGTTGTGGATAGTGGCTGAGAAGTGGTTTGACAGCCTGTCCCTGTTGTCTGGTTATGGTGTGTGCCTCTTCTAAGACAAAAGGTTACCTACAAAGCTCTTGTTTTCTTTGCTTGCTTCTCATTTAGGACTGTGAAAACTTCTTCAGTCATGATGGGAAAGGAACATCTTGAGATCCATGCAATTGCATTTATCTTAATTTAAAATAGTTTATGGAAGTTATTTATCATGATGTTATTTATCATAATGTTTATAAATATATAAAGGGTGACTGTCAGGAGGACAGAGACAGGCTCTTCTTGGTGATGTCCAGTGATAGGAGAAGGGGCAATGGATGTAAACTGGAACATAGGAGGTTCTACAAAAACATTAGGAAAAACATTTTCACTGTGAGGGTGACGGAGCACTGGCCCAGGCTGCCCAGAGAAGTTGTGGAGTCTCCTTCTCTGGAGAGTTTCAAAACCCGTCTGGATGCGTTCCTGTGTCATTTGGTCTGGGTGATCCTGCTCTGGCAGGGCGGTTGGACTGGATGATCTTTCGAGGTCCCTTCCAACCCTAACATTCTGTGATTCTGTGTGATTCTGTGATGATTCAGTTGTGCACTATATATGAGAAAGCATTCCTCATGTTTGATCACTACTCTTCTTCCTGCTTTTATTATCTAATTTCTTCTTTACCTGCTTTTGTGTCTTGTAGGCTTTACTTTGAGAGTTACTTGAATTTTTTTTCAAAGTAATAATCTGCACAGCAGTCAGCAGCTGGGCATCTTAGTGGGATCACAGTGTGTGCATGTTCCACAGAACTACTTGCTCCCTTGTCTCTGAGGCTAATTTAAAGCTCTCATCTCAGTCTCCATGAAAAATCTTTTGAGTATTTTAGAAACTGTCTCAGCTGGAGCAGGGTTTCTTTTGAGCCAATAAAGCTAATGGTGCCTAATAAAACTCCTTGTAGCTAAGGAAAAAGCATGACTGGATGAAGTCTCTGAGTGGAATTAACTACCAGAAGGAATGAGTTTAAGCCCAGTCTTAGTTGGTTTTGGAGCAACTGAAAACATTTTAAAAACAGCTTCTTGCAATAACCAAAGACAAGAAATTACAGCAGTAACAACAGGAAATTTGAGGCTTTCAACTGGTCCTCTGCAATAGGCTTTCAAGAAAACATTAGTAATGGGACAAGAGGTAAGGTAATATCATGGCTATAAAGATAAAGCACTGCAGGTAGGAGCAAAGAGAGACATCCTTCTAACTGTTGCATTCAAGGCAGTGACCTCTCAGAATTTGGAGATGAATTTTTAAAAATAGGATTTAAAATATTACTAACTTACAGATCTACCTTTTGATTCCTAATCTGTCTCCTCCTGTCCAAGTTCGGATCTTACCTTCTCTCTCCTGTAACACTTAATGGATGTTTAGTCACCATTTCAGGATTTATCTAGCTAAAACTTGACTCTGCCGTTTTACTTTCTACAGCTTTTCCCAACACTGCACCAACATGTCATCCTGTGCTTGGGACTGTTCTCAGCCTTACACCTCCCACAGCTTTTGGCAGGGGAGTGAACATGAGATGTCTTACCCCAAGTCTTGGGGGAGCCTACCCTGACTCCGGTCCCATGTTCCTCCTCTCTCAAGCTGTTAGTTCTTTGGTGCAAGCATGTCAGGAAGTTCAGTGAGTTGTGCTCCTTCAAGACAAACTTGATGTTCTGGAAGATTTAGGTTTCAGCCAGGTTGGTTCCCTAAAGAACCTCACTGTGAGGTTTCATGGACTGTAGTGTAAATACCTGGGAAGAAAACGTTCTGGACTTCAGCTGGTTGTAGGTACTTAACTGCTGACATTTTCTATATAATTTATCTGAACTGTACCCTTTCTTATTCACCACTTAGATTTTGTTACTGCAATATTTTCTTCCCTGGTGTAGACAAAACATCATCCTGTCTCATCAGGGTTGCTGCAAAGACCATTTTCTCATCCTGTCATATTCACCGTCCAACTCCTCCCCATGCAGCCTCCATCCATTCCCCACTTTTCTGCTGCATTAAGCATATGCAAACTCAGGGCTGTTCCTGGGATTTTTTTTATCCTGACTCAGCAACTCTTAATTGCTCTCAAAATGCCAACTTTCTTCTCCAGTTGCTCTCATATGTTCAGTTTCAAGGTGCTTTTGCCCATGCCATTATCCATGTTAGGGAAGCTTCCACATATCCATGTTATTACCCTCTCTTTCTTAAGAATCCTTTAGCCTGTGATACCTACAATAGGAAAAAACCAAAACAAAACAAACATGAATAGCTGGTATGCTCAGTTTGTATACTGCTGTGTCAGCCAATGTTGTATTACTGTACCTCATCTCATGCTCATATTGTTTTCTATACTTACACTACGTTAATTCAATATATATCAGAGCAGCATCCTGGTCCAGGTTTCTCACTTGGGGGTGGAGGCAGGCTATTACTTCATTTGTATTGTTGTTTATACAGACAAAATAGTATAAGCCATTATAGAAAAAGTAGAAAAAAGTTGAAAGAAAAAATAAAATAAAATAAAATAATAATAATAAAAAAAAAAAAAGTAGAAATATGAAGCACTCAAGACCTTCATCATTCCACAGGTGTAAGTGCCCAAAGAG
>JANHGN010013897.1:0-20206 GCA_024605025.1 Megaceryle maxima
GAAACAAAGTACTCAAAGTTCGTATGCAAATTTAAAAAAAATCTTAATGCAAAAATCTGACATTTAATTTTTTATATATATATATACACACCTTAAATAAACATATAACATTGTTACAGGGATTAGATGTTCAGGGTGAAAGTAAAATGGAGTACACTTAAAACCATGGTCCTTATTACAATAATACATGACCGTACCTTTGGACTAGTTTAAAATACCATATATTTTTCTTTTTTCTTTTTTTTCTTTTTTTTTTTTTTTTTCCAAGAAGGATTATTTGACATTCCATAATGAAACACAACAAATCTGGACAACTGGATTTTAAGCTTAAAGAACTACAGTAAAATATTTTCCTAAAGTGACCTGACAAAGGGGGAGGAGGAGAGGATGGGCTCTTGCACTGTAGGGAGCAATGCTGAAATGGATTTCTAGACAAAAGACTGCAAATTACATTTTTTTTCTACAGAGTTTTCCAATGCCTTCATTAGCTCTCCCTTTCAGAAATAGCTGCCGTGATGAAGCTACTTTTCTTCTCAGTGTGAGATCAGGAGACCATAAGTTGTAAGGGCAGCAGCAAACTAGTACTACCTCCATTGCTGAATTCCAACAGCTTTGATGTTTTATAACCTACTGTACAATGTTTGTAGCATAAGGCAAGCTGCTGCTTTTTCTCTGCTGAAAAAAAAAATAAAAGTGAATAAACCAAGCCACAAAGCTAGAAGTGTATATATTTTATAAGGGAATGGTTCTAGTGCATTTACTCAGATTGTTAAGTTACTTTGATCATTGTTGTCTTTAAGTGTATCCTTATCTGGAATTTTACATTAAAAAAAAAAAAAAGCATTAACTAGTGCAGCTTTTCATTACTTAATATAGTATGCTGTATACCCTTAACTGAACTAAAAAGCATAAACGAAGCTTATAATTACCAGATGCTGCTTTTGTTTTAAAGAAACAGCTATTTTGCACCTAAAAACACAACACAATGGTAAATAGTGACAAGTAAAGGAAAAATAGACCAGAACTGTGGAAAGTACTACCCAACAGCACCAACACTTCACAGAAGTACAGAAAACCATTGTTTTTTTCATGCAATTTTTGCCTGTGTTCATGCTTGGAATTTCTTTAGAAAGTGTATTTATTAAATTCCCCAAGAGTAGAGTGTAGAGCATCTCCTGGGTGTGATTGTGTTTGAAAAAATCACCGAGTTATGGAAGTCCCATGTACAGTGCCATAGCTGAACTTCACATATTAAAATTTTAAGTAACAAGCTGGAAAAAGACACAACTGCTTCCTGGGGAGAATAAATACCCTATTTTTTCACCTGGGCACAGAAAAATCCCCCTGCTCCTCCACAATCTCAAGAACTTTCAACTAAATAAGTTAACAGAAAAATCATCTTCAGCAATGCCATGCTCTGTGTTGGCTTGTATTGTAAGTCACCACAGTGACATTAAACTGTGGCTGAAGTTGGCTGATCTGTTAGACCCAACACATTTGAAAAAATATTTATTTGGGGTTTGGGAGGGGGGTGTTGGCTCCTGCAGGAAGAAAAAAAAAACCAACAAAACAGAAAAGGAGAAGAGTAATGACAAAAGCTGATAATGAATTAATAATTGGAGGATATTAGATGAATTTTTCTTTTTTTTTGATTTTCCCCCAAAGGTTTATAATCCTGCAGAAAATACCCCTCCTACCTCCCTTCTTCAGAACCCACCACAGCAACGCTTGTTTCAATAATCTACATTTTCCCTTAAGCCCTTATCTCCTGCCCCAGCCCTGCCGAGACCAGCTGAAGATGGCACTAGCTTTATAAAAGCTGCAATTACAGGCAGTGATGGGATAGCAGCATCTGTTCCCTGCAAAAGAAAAACTCATCTTACGAAAAACTGGTAAAGCACACCCCTTATTTCAGCCCACTTAAGTAGCTACAAATAGTTTTAAGAATGTAGAATGGTGTGAATCAGACACGTCTTTACATCACTGGAACAAACGACCAAAAAAATTGAGTGATATCTTTAAAAAACAAAGGCTGAGGGTTGTTGGTTTGGGTTTGTTTTTTTTTTTGTTTGTTTGTTTTTTTTGTTGTTGTTTTTTTTTGTTGTTTTTAAATGAGCTCTCACATGACATCTGTGCCTAAACTGAGCAAGATATGTACTACGAAGGGCAAAATTGCTTTGTAAGGTCTTGAAGTTATCCCACAAGTAGCCACAGAAACTCAGGAAATAGGAATATACTGCTTCTCATACCCCAAACTCAATTGTCTCTAGCAGGTGGAGAAGCATGAAGCCAGCTATTTATGCACAAATTTTATGTTTCTTAAAAAGAGCTGTTACAGGTAAAGTCCAGTTCAGTTGTTTAAGCAGAACCTGTAACGAGTTTGGATTTTTTTGACATGAAGCTTATCTTAAGTCACTTATCTCCTTATTTTTTAATAGTTTATTGATGGGATAAAATCAAGAACTTTACTAATTTATTTTTACACGCATGAATTCATAGGCCTACATTACAATCACCTTCCCTCACTCACTATTTCATCTATATTTGGAGGTCTAAGGCAAGGAATCACCGAAAGAAATTTCAGCTCATCTATGACTTGAATTGCCCTCTGCAGATGCCTGTCTCCATCACACCTCCAGTTAAATGGAGCAAATACAGGCCATAGCTTTAATGTCTGCCATCTTAAATGTTGTGCATGTCTGGGAACAGAATCAACAGGAAAGAAATAAAAGAGGCAGTAACTGATATAGATGGGTTATGGAGAGTTTTCTAAAGTATAGTATTTCTTTGGTTTAATATTTTTTGTTTAAAGAGCGCATTTAAACCCAGTTGCACAAGAAACTAAAACGTGGATAAATCAGAAGAGGCCTATTAAAACAATCCATGTTTGGTTCACATGGGAAAGATGAGCAGCATTTTAAAATACATCCTTAAACTCTTTTTACCTGAGCACTCAGCACTAAACAGCATTTTTGTATTTACAGCATTTTCTTTGTTACCAACGTGCACGCACTTCAACAGTGGTTAATCTGTGTTAGCCACTGTATTTAGCACTAAGTAGTTGTCTCATAGGTATGGGAGTTGAAAGAGCAATGAAATGCAGTGGCTGCATCTTCCCAAAACCAGAGCCAACAAAGTTGCCTGCAGCCTTTCCTTGAGCACTCAACTGCTCTACCAGTCCTTAAACTCCACAAGTCACTGAATGCTTCTCATCTGAAACAAGACACTTGCCAGAAAAGTGATATAACTCCCCAGTCACCACCACCAGTGTTAGTTCTTTGGTCCTGCCTTTGCCTGTTTCTGGGCATTCCTTTCTCTGATTTTCTTTATTTCTCCTTTTCTCCAGGTTTCTGTTTAGTGGTTTCCTGCTACAGTGTCCTCCATCCTATGCTTCATAATTTCAAAAAGAAATTGCCTATTGTCACCGTGCTCAGACCTTACACTTTTTGTTATTTACACTAGGAGGGAAAAGAGAACACATTCCATGCCTTTTTTTCTCTGAAGAAAAAGTTGAATTGGTTGCATTGCTGGCTTAACAGTTAACAAAAAAATGGATCAAGGTTATGGCTGGTATGCTGCTGGTAATCTGAGAATGGGACGGTGAGTGGTTACCTGTTCTAGCATCAAATGGACTGGAGAAAACTGTCCATCAAACCCACCCACTAATTTTTTGTTACTTAAGAATGATTTTGGCAAGGAACCCTATTGTGCCTGTTATGCATATTATACACCTAAATCTATCCCTTTTTTTTTTTTTTTCCCTTCTAAAATGTGATATGCAGAGTTTAAGTCTGAAGTCAAAGTTAATTGAAGAGCAGAAGCTGGAGACAACAAAAGAAATGGGCTCCGTTTAACCACACCACAGTGATTGGTACAAAGAATGCACAATAGGCTTTGGCAAGCTCACGTTATATGTCCACATGAGCAAAAGTCCAATGGCACTACAAATGTTAGGAAAACAGAGCTGATTGCAAGGAAGCGTAAGAAAACTATGAGAACAAACAAGTATACAAATCCAATACAGCTACTGATGTTAAAATCACTGATGTGGTGATTTATTTTGTGACTTGTAATCTTACAGGATGAGTAGCTTTGTCCAGAACACTGACAAGATAACATTTGTCTATATCTTATGCTAATAGAATAATAATTTAAAAAAGTATCTTTAAAGATTAAGGCCTGTCACAGCTGTGACACTGATAATGAAACAGGGAAACAAGTCACCTTGCCATGCAAGAACTGTAATTGAAACCAAGATCCTTTCCTTGTCACACTGCTACACCATGCACAGCAAGTCCAATAAGAGACTCCAGCACAGGTCTGGAGTGAAATCTATGCACAAGAGATGAGCACTCTTGCATTCAATCCAGAAAGCAGGTCAGGTGCTGCACAGGCAAATGCTGAGTGACACTGTTTGCCTTGGCAAACCAGCAAGACAAATACTGGGGTTTAGTCAGCAGCTGAGAGAAGTGGATCTGGGTTTTAAACTAAGCCACTCCTGAATGCTATCAAAATCCTGCTCTTGGTATTGAAGGCCTTTATTTTGATCTAGTTTCCAGACTCAGGATGCAATTTGTCTGCAGTGTGTCAGCTGCCTGATGGTACAATTCCACATCAGCATTAATGTGACTTGTATGAAGTTCAGAGTTATTCTGAAATTAATCTTGCTAATATTGAAACCCTGATACTGAGCAAAGTCAAGATACTCTGGATGTGTGCTTTCCTTCAGCTGTCAACAAGTGATAAAGTAGACTTAATTTTCTGAATTGCTTTAGTTTTATACAATCTCTTGCCTTCCCTCTCTAAATCAGAAAGTGATATACCATGACTGCCTCCTTAAGAATAAAAGAGTAAGATTCCAAGTCCAAATGATTCAATACATTTGGCTACTTTGTTCTCCCTCGCCTAATCTCAGTGGTGTTCTACAGTTCCTATGACAATTTTCAGTTCTAAATGTGTTTAATTTTTGTTTGCTCCTAAGAGCTGGCTTTTCCTTCTCCGAGTCTCTTTTTTCTCTAAGCACGCTTAAATAGCTTTTGAGTGCACATTTATTTTTTTAAGTGAAAAGTCATTTTTGCTTTTATTTAATCAGTTCTGTAGTTCATTTATTACAAAAAGTACTGCTGGCCTTAAAGATCCCAAAGATATATGTTTACTGCTAGCTAGAAGTAAGAGCTAGAAAGACAAGGTAGAGAACGAAATCAACCACTATGAGTGATTAAATTATACAAAGAGAACTTTTGCCTCCCCTTCCTTGGTGCTGTGTAATCAGCAGAAAGGCCTTCTCCAGCTTTCGACAGAGCCCTCCTGCCCACATTTCTTCTCTCTGACGTTTCCAAAACAACCAACCAACCAAAACAAAACAATAACCAAAACAACCAACCAACCAAACAAAACAACAAACCACAAAAAAAAACAAAACAAAAAAACCAACCAGGCTGTCATAAGTCTCTCCACATTCCAGCTTCTTCCCTGACCTATTCTATGGAGTTAGGTCACATCCTCTGACTTTTCTGCTGAGCAAACCAGTCACAAGCTCCCCTGGCCTATGGAAACGGGCAGTCTGTTCCCACATACATGTGCTTCAAGCACTGGCTACAGTAGCATTTAATGTAAACAGCAAATGAGGCACGAGGAACAAGCACCATCGCAGACAAAACCAACCAAACAAAAAAACCCAAAAACAAACAAAATGCACAAAAGCTGCCATCTTTAACCGTGCTTACAGCCAGCTGTTGCCTTCAGCAAAGAACTGCAGCTTGTCCTAAAAAATATGCTCCAAATTGTCTTCAGGAACAAAACTGCAACTGAGGCTTTACTCGCTCCTAAACATTCATGACCATTCCCAGCTGGCTGGCCCTCTTTTACCTGGCAAACCACTGAGCAGTTTGACAGGGAAACATTAACTACCAACACAGGCGGCTGCAGTAGGAGGCACAAGGCTGGTAGTTTTGTTTTTAAAGAGCTCCTCAGCTTCCAGCTCCCATCCCAGCCCTTTACAGTAGCAGTGAGGTTTGGAAGAGAGTGAAGAAGTAGGGAGATCTGGAGGCTCAGCCATTAACACTGCAGCTATCAGCCTTGCACTGCCTCTCAGCTTCTCACTTGTACTTCACCGCTGGCGTGGCATTTGAAATTCCTCAGGGCAAAAGCACCAAAGCACAAATCTGCAGTGGAGAGGCACAACACTAATGAAGGGAGTACGGGGAGGGAGAAGAAGAGGACACAAACAGTGATGGGGATCCAAGGAACAAACCTCTTGATAGTTCACATCTGTCTCACTGTGTGAAAGCCTACAGAAGATCATGAGGCTGGGAGACACTGAGCCTAGGATTTTGGGGGTAAAACTAGGAGAAGCAGAAAAATTTAGACTTTGATCTGGGGTTTGAGGAGAACAGACTATGAGAGAACTCTTAACAGCCGTCCAACTTGAAAGGCAACTCCAAAATAGAGGCAGGACAAATCTTATTTCAGGAAGTCTTGCACAGATATCTTTAACAGGGGATAGACTCACAGCTACAGAGCAGCATCCTGCAGTGGATTTCTCTGGCGTAGACAAGATTTAAATGCTGGATGATAATTTTAATGTAAAACAGGCAGGCAGGTAACAAGGTTATGAGACAGATCAGGCTTATGTCAATTCTCATATGCAATTCCCCTAAAGCCAAGTGTTACCAGCAAGATCTCCATACACACTCATGACCAAATCCACAGAGTTTTTGCTCCTATAGAACAGCTGCTGCATGACTGGCAAGACTTTTCTAAGAACCATCATGCTGAAAAACTAGTAATTGTTTAGTTCATCAACTTCTTTAAAAGATATAACTGTTACAGCTTGATAGATAAAATATATTTTCTAAGCTTGTTAGGTAACTAGCTTCTTACAGCACATAACAAGCATTTTTGGACCTATGAGAGAACAGCAGTCTAGCTCATTAACTTTTCTCCCCCTTGTGTTCCATATACAAGCCCTCCCATTTCCTTTGTGATCACCATGCACAGAAGATGCTTACAAGAAGAGATGAGGTTGATTTCTTTTTTTTTTACTGTAATTTGACATAAAAGAATGCAAGAAGTGAATAATATCAAAGCCTACTGACTGACCTAACCAAATGTCATTGTTAAAGCAATGCTGGCTTACACAGAGAAAAAGAGCTTTAAGTTCACAGCAGAGTGTCATTAGGACAAGTGCTCTTAATTAGTGTCTTCTGTTCCCTTCTGAGTTTCATGAATGTTCACTGCACTGATTAAAATCCACATTCAGTATGTAATGCATCTCTATCACATGATTTAGACAAACAGCTGATGAAATCTTGCTCACTTGTACCCAAAACACAGCTTTGTTCAGGTTTTCATTATCACTGAAATATTTTTCTAGCTTAGAGTGTCGGTGATGTTGCAAGATAGAATAAATGCACTTATGCTAGAGGTGACAGCAGGTCAATCTAAAGAAGCATATGACTAGACATTTTGTACAATCAGGAGAGAAATCTGAGTAGAGACCTCTCCCAGCTAGTCCTACCTCTGTTAAAAAGTTCAAATGTAGAAAATCTAATGTCTGGAAAGTTTATATTCTCTCTGATCTCCCCCCCCCCCCACTATGATGCTGAGAAAATAAAATCAATTTATATTGCTATGAAATTGTATTTTTGCAACTGGTGACAACCCAAGCTTTCCCGTATATGAAGACTATAAAATCCTCACCCTTGTCCACATTTCCAGCATAGAGGCTTTACAGCCAGTCAAGTAACACAGCAATAACCTCTCTTCCACTGAGAATACGTTTATTCACAAGGCAAAAATTGGAGTTAGACTTTTAGGTTGTGGGCAAGGCACTCGCAAAGTGAGCAAATCTATTTTTACTCACAGAACTAATTTAATGTTTAAGTGCAACAAAAACACTAAATTAGCCATGAAGATCATGCATATCCAATGGCTTTCATCAGACATGACTGTGACCCAGGCCTCTGAACACAGAAATATTTAAGTCCTAAGGAATCAGCTCTATTATTTTCTGCTTCACCAGATGAAGTTTCCTTTTGACCAGTCATAGAAATATCATTTCCATTATAATAATTAAACATTTATTAAAATATGATATATTTAAGAGTTAATATATGGTTTCTTTCAGTAATAAAATATGGAATACTCTTCTTTTCTATGATATCCAGACCCCAAAAATTAAAGGAGAAACATTCATGCTGAAAATAGATCAATGTACAGCACTAGGTCAGAAATAACATCTCTTGATTAAAACCCCAGGATCTTACTGTGAAACTGCACATTGATTAACAATTCACTTTTTCCTTTTATCCATGTATTTCATTTTCAACATCTGGCAGTGAGTGAAATACAAACCCGGATTATCCGATACTGAAGCAAATCTAATGGCCTCAGTGTATTTATTACGGTCCATCCTTCTGACAGACTCTAGATACTTGTCTTTGAGTGACAGATTGCTCTGTGTCTTGGATCAGCACCATTTCTTACACATGCAGGGCACAGTAGACGTCACATTGCAATCCTGGGTATTTCATGCCTGGTACTTCATGCAGTGTCCTTTTTGCAAGTCTCCATGTCTCTCTCAATGAGGCATATGCACACATTTCCAAACAAATAAGCTGTGTTTTCAAAAAGATATTAAATATAAGACATAAAAGACTAGAATATTGTTAAAAGAAATGGATAATACAGTCAAAAAGACAAAAATCAGTTAAAAATATGATGCCCTGAATACAGCTGTAATTTTCTTTTTACTTTATTAAATCTTAACTGTTCCTATTAACATCTGGGCTATTTATCTTGTTGCAAATATCCATTTCTTTATATACAAACAGAAAAGCAAGCACACAGATAAAAAGATGAAGACTCTGTACTTGAGCTTTATACTGTTATGTCCACTGCTGTGTAGTTTTTGACAATAATGGAAAGAATACATACCTGCAGTCATCCCCTCCAGCACTGACCACGTATCTATCTCCACTTGTAAATCGAATATTAGTTAAGTGGGCAGAGTGACCTAAAAATCGTTTGTGTTTTGCCTGGGGAAAAACAAAACAAAACAACACAACACAACAACAGAATGAGAGTCTACATATTCTGTGTCCTCCTAAATCAAACAAGGCATGCATGTTCTTATCTGCCGTCTTCATTCATCGCATATTTGTATCATATCATTCAGAATACTATATAGGTTTTCAAATGTCAAAGATCTCCTGAAGGACAACTACTACTGAGCTGCAACACAGATTAGATTAAATTGGGATCAATCCTTCAGCTAACACAATAAAATGAAATATATCTTGTCACATGATTACCCTCTGTGTAAAGTTCCTAACACTGGAAAAATTATTGTTATTGTGTGTAAGCAGTTTACACTGTACAGTCTCAAATCCTGAAAATGGACAGTGCTAGTGTCAGTGAAAAAAATCTGTAAACTCTCCCTCCATGGAAATACACAGATGGTACTAAAATTACCAGCTGTCTTCCTCATCTGTCAGATGGAGATCAGAGATGTGGATAAATAAAACTAAGGGCTTTGAGATTTTTCAGTATGAAGGTACTGTGCTACTATAGACTGGCAGACAATAAACATTAACATCTACAAGAGATTATACCCAGAGCTATTGTACAAAATGTTAGGAAAAACTTGAGGCAAAGCATGTTTATCAGACTACAGAGCTCATGACAAATGTAGAGAAGGAAATAGTTCCATTATACACCTTCTAGAGAAACAATGCAAGACCATAATATCAACGGTACTTGTAATGATGCAAAAACAAGTTCTTACAAATTTTTCAGGACACGGAAAGTCAAACAGTTTGACCATGCCAAAATCATCGCCTGTTACAAGATTGATTCCAGAGTGAGAGACACAGGCACAGTTTACATCAGCTTTTTCAGCATGCCTGGACCAGATTCCAATTACTTCATCCCCCAGAACACTGAAACAGAAGAGCAAGAAATTCTTTTGAAAACTACAGCAGTAAGCAGCTCTGATAGAGTAACTGGTTTTATAAAAATGTCATTTTCAAATTTACACAAATACATCTTGTATAGGTTTTACTCTGTAATTTTTTTCATATATGATTCCATAACTGTTTCTGAAACTGATTCAGTGATGTAAGTCCCAAAATAATGTGGCCCCTGACAAGACTAAGAAGCAGAGGTGAAATGAATAGACCTAATATTGTCCAGTGAGGCATTTGTCAAAAAATGAATAAAGAAAGGACAATGAAAACCAGAATGTTATAGAATAAGCATTAGATGAATTTCAGCTTTTGGAAAACAAAAATTTGTATATTCTTATTATAACTGTGCTTTGTTGATTCTGTAACATTTTCATCTCAACTAGATGAAAAGTTTCTTTAAGACCAGTGAAGATTTAGGGAGGGAGGGAGACCACCCTGACACTGTCCTAAATAGAACACACATTTATCTTAAGATTCCAAACCAGACATTTATAGAAAATCTCCTTTGCAAAGCCTTGTAAAATGCTGCTGTTTATTCAGCTCTGCTTACAACGTACACACAAACTTCTAAGAGCACACAGAAACAAGCACTTCATCACTTGTTAATAAGTGAGTGATTTAGGAATTTTTCTGTGATTCTTTCCCCCAAGATCAGAGCATAGTACACTACATTCAGAAAGGAACAATTTACTTCACACACACTGAACTGGGTCGGAACCCACAAGTGTCTTGTTTTCATATCAAAGAGGTGATGAAAATGGATTACCCAAACAGAAAACAGAAAGCTAGCAAAATGAGTTTTTCAGAGCCCTCTGATAAGCTAGTAGTTTTAGTCATGTCTTCCAGCAAATAGTCAGGATGATTATTTTTTGAAGTGGTTCCAATGTGAAAAATTTTCAAGTATTTATTCTCACATTTTGTCCGAGGCTGGTAATGAGGACAATAATTGCAAGTGGGCAAAGGACCAGGAAGGAAGGAAAACAGATTTGCACAGAACATAGAAGAAAGTATATAAATGTGAAATAAAAATAAAATATGGTATCTTTCTTAATGTAACTTCTATTTTGAATGAAATATAATAACTTCAAGGTATTTAAAAGTACTTTTGTGTATCTTTTAATATGCAAATAATAATAGCAACTTTAATAAACAAACACCATTAGTGTAATACTGTAAATAAAACTTGAATTATCACAGTCTTGTATTGTCTTTTCATGCTATGATATGTTTTAATTTTCCCTGTACTCTCATCTCCATTATCCCCACAATTGCTATTTTGAAGCAAATAGTGCAGTATTCCAGGTAATTCACACAGTTCAGTGAAAAACTACTGAGGCTGTTAGAGATGTATCAAAGGAAGCTAGAAGGACAGACTGAATAGAAAGGCACACATTAAAGAAAGCAGTTTTTATTGGATGTCCTCACTGGGCAAACAGCTTGTGCTCTGCTGAGGGAATCTGCTATGTACTGTCTTTTGCTGTACTGTATTTGCCTGAGATGTTGCCAGAGTTGGTGGGTGGGTTAAAAGAAAATGCTTGACAGGATTAAGGGATGAAATATGCTTTTAAACAGTAGTGCTTCTCCTGGAAGTTACAAGTTTTTTTAACAGGTGTAAATGTGAAACATTTACCTTGTCCAAGTAGCCCATGTTATTCTGTCAATCACAGCCTGGTCCACAAGCTGTTTTCCTGAAGGCACTTCATAGACTTGCCTTTTATAAGACCCAGTGGAGACCTTTGAGATAACCACAGAGATTTTAAAACACATGACCTTGTTGAAAACATGAAAATATAGTTCTAAAGGGCTTTGAAAAGCCTTTTCTTGGTAGTTATCTTTTACTCTTGTCCTGGGTTTGGCTAAAATAAGGCTCATTTTCACCAGAAGCTGGGAAGAGTGGCAGCCAGGATAGCTGAACCGAGCCAGCCAATGGGACATTTGATACCATACTGACCTCATGCCCAATATAGAAGGGGAGGGCTGGCTGGAGGGCGGGAAGGCAAGTGATTAGAGCGTGCTGCAGTCAGGGCAGGGGCAAGCGGTGCCTGGGGCAGCGAGTGCTGCGTTGCAAACCACTTGCTATATATATTATTACTGTTGTCTCTTCTCTCTTCGTGTTCTCTTAAACTCTCCTTTTCTCAACCCACAGGGCTTTTCCTTTTTCTCCTGATTCTCCTTCCCATCCCATCCAGGGGGAGGGAGAAGTGAGCGAGCGGCTGGCTGCGCAGTGCTTAGTTGCTGGCTGGGGTTAAACCACAACACTCTATGAGTAACTTAGCTACTAATAAAACTTGCTCAATGAGTTGAAAATTCTCAAAACTCTACACAAGCACAAAGCAGTAGCGAGAAAGCATAAGAAATCTTAAACTTTACAGTGTCTAATTAATAAAAAAATAACTGAAACATCTCGCATTCTGCACATATTCATTGTCTCTCTATATATTTTGTGTGTTAGTATAGGTGTGTATATAAATAAATAAATAAGGGTAAATAAACTCTTCTCTTTAAAATGGACACAAAGGTATTCCTCTCATCCTGTACATGTTGACTTGATAGTGAGAGAAGCTTACTCCTTCTCTCGGATATGAACAAAATATAGAAAGCAAAGTATGTCATTTTAAGAAATGCCTTGAGCCCTGTGTCTGGAGTTGTCACATCATGATTTCGGTGCTGCTCCAGCCTGGCTAGCACTGAAATAATGTTTATGCTGCTACCATGCTGGTCAGGGATATGAAGAATTCACAGGTTGCTGGGGCTTACAGAGTAACAGACTGTACTCCTTCCTCTTTTAAGATAGTCCATCAGCATTAGAGAGGTAAAAAGGCAGGGGGACACATTCAGTGATTCTGAAATCTATTCCTCATATTTCTGCTTATTTCTTGTATTTAATATCCAGGAGAACTATTTTTGTCATCCAGTTATCACTACAACAAAGTAACAGTCTAGTGATAGTAACCTACTATACCATTTCATCACAAAATTTAGCAGTTGTGAAAAGAGGATACTTGCAGATCATCTGTCATAAGTATGTTTTCCATTCAGTATCTTGAACAATTAATGACCAATACCTGGAGATAAGAGCTATCTGCAGAGAAGTCCATCTGGATCACAAAACTTGGGATATCTTTGCAATAGCTGACTCGATTTAGTGTGGGACCCAAAGTCAGATCATAAAAATCCACTGCGTTTTCACTGGAACCAACTGCCAAGTAATGAGAATCTGGGCTAAACCTGAACAGATAAAAGAGTTTTATGAACAGAAGTTGCCACTTAAAACATATTCTAACATTTGAGAAGCACGAGTAAATTTCCATTTCAAGTATCTGCTATTCATAACTAAGGAGGGAGGCAGAGCACTTTGCTAAGGAAAACAACTCTTGAAACAAAAATTTCAGGGAATGTATATGCAGTAGAAGGTGGCAATAATTTTGGTACAGCTGTCATATAAGTGAACTGGAAACATCTCTGGAATAACTCTTCATTATCTGATCTCATTACCATCTCCATGGTCTAACAGCTTGCCCCCAATGACTTTGACTCTCTATGTACTTACAAGGCTACAAACTAGAAAATTAAATGCTGTAAATGAAGAAAAGCCAGACCTTCTAGATAAAATGTACTGAATAAAAAGTTGTGAAATCAAACCTTTCACCCACCCTGTGCATCTCTGCACAGTGGTTTCTTTCATCCAGTTTTGAGTCTTGAAACTCAATAGCCTTCTGAGCTGAACAAATTGCTCACAGTCCCTATTGTGTTAGTAGGGAAGTTTCTTTATTTCTATTATTGCTGAGACACACGCTGGTACAGCCTTCTGATTCCAGTAGCCCCCCAAATCCTAGCAGGGCTCATCTGGCTTCCTGCAGCA
This sequence comes from Megaceryle maxima, assembly GCA_024605025.1. NCBI lineage: Eukaryota > Metazoa > Chordata > Aves > Coraciiformes > Cerylidae > Megaceryle > Megaceryle maxima. The sequence continues at coordinate 13,831 of JANHGN010013897.1, forward strand.
AGGAGCCTGTTTGCTCATATTTCTCTCACTCATCCCACTTTGCTCTCCAGAAACTTCCTGCTGCTGATCATAAACAATTTATCTCACAGAGAAAGTCTTGTCCTCCACTCAGGGAAACAGAAGCAGAATTTTACTTCTGCTAACACCTTTCTAACAAAACACAACAAAGAACAAACTGAAAGACAGCCATTTCCATTGTCTCTCACAATCCAGTCTTCATGTGTAAACTTCTGATCTCATTTTACCTCCTACACATCATCTCACCTTGCTCCTTTCCACACCTTCTCATCTGCCCCTTAATTAGGATGGCCTCTTCCTATTGTCCATTTACTTCCCCCATTCACCCTTCATTTTCAATAATCCTTGGCAATATCATCTGACACTCCCCCTGCAGTACTTCCTAGTTTTTGACTGATTGGTAACTCTTACCTACATATACCATCTTCCTTTTTACTCCTTGTATCATAGTGATCACACAAACACCACAATTCACTCATTGATTCCAGCTCTCTGAAATTTCATTGCAATGCACCTCACAACATAAAATCATGTTTGTTAACATCAAATTAATACAGATTTCTAGAATACTACAATAGACAAAGGCATTATATTTTCTGACCTGATATCTTGAATTGCTGATCTTCTGTCTCTTTTTTTCCCCCAGATTTTTAGAGAGGTCACAAGCAAAATAATAAATTCTCCATTCTTCATACCAATAGCTACCATATCGCCTTCTGGGCTGTAGCAAACAGTACGAGCTGCATGTCCTAAGCTGACTTTGTTCAGCATCTTCTGTGAAGAAATAAAAACCCAGATGAGTAAGTGTTTCTATTTCTTCATATTTCAAAAGTACCTTATGCTTAATATATTAAAAGCCAAGTTTCAAGTCCTCAACACCACCACAAGTCTAGCATTTTTTTATTTTTGATTTCCTAAACAGCAACTATTCTACAACACCTACCTTTTCAGCAATATCCCAGAGTCTTACTGTGCCATCTTCTGCAGCAGAAAGGAAAAAATCTCTGGAAGGATGCGTTGCTAAACCCCAGATTGGTCCATCCATATGACCATTAATTAGAATGTTACATGCAGCATTTTTCTCACCAACTTCGATTATTTCAGCATTTCTTGTTCCAACGAGAATTTTCCCCTTAACAACAGTGAAAGAATTATCTCGGTTATAATACATTAAGTACTTGTGATGAATGATAATAAAGATATAATCCAAAGCTGTTTGAAATCAAATAATCAAAGGTAATTAATTTTTTAAAATTCCTCTACAATGCATTGAAGTCCAAAGCTGTATACAAGTCATGATTCTAGTTGAATTATTACTTTTATGTCAGATATTTGAAGTTGGGAAAATAGAAGAGAAATCCTTAGTCTTTAATGCAAATATATACAGATTATTATCCTAAGACTAAGAACTCCCAAAGTATATGTTTTTCTGCTGTAAAATCAGCTGTAGATACCTTCTATCTCAGCCTTTCATTTCAAATACTAATTATAAGAGAAAAAGGAAACTAATTCTCATATATCTGATGCTCTAGATCAATCCACAAACAATAAGCTTTATTTTGAAGACATGATGTTTTCTCTACCTTGCCTCTACAAACAGAGCGAACACAGTCTGTCATTTGTCCTGTCTCTAGTCTGAAGGCACGACATCGTTTCAGCTCTTGATCCCATAGCTTAACTGCTCCTCCTTCCTTCGAACTATGAAGAAATCGGGAACAACCATGAGTATAATGACTGGCATAAAAAGACAATTAATGTATGAAAGAACTGTATTATTTAATGTAAATTATTCTAAACAAGGCAGTTTGATATGTTTTCAATTATTAAAGATTCCATTTGTTTTTACTGGCCAGGTGAGGTTAATATGATGAACCTCCTAGTTAAACAAGAAATGCTGATTCAAAGTCCTCATTGTGCAACTTTACAGAAGTTGAAAGACGGTCACTAAGCTTAATCTGAATTACTAGCTTTTAGGGAATTGGTCTAGTCAAAGGAAAAGTTGAGCATGTGAACAAACTGGTATTCATTTTACTACTGTGAAAGAAATGACAGAAGATTTTCACTTTTGTGAAAATTTCACCACTTTCATTGCTGTGAAGTAAGTGACAAAGTTACAGGAGAAAAGTCACACAATGTTAATTGCACAAGATATCCAACGACTAAGTATTAATCATGAAAGTGCTAAGTATTTCCCACCCACTTTCAAGAGAACTGGTATTTCAGTAAAGAGCACATTAAAATAAAAAAAAAAGTAGTTTCTAAAAAGTAGATAATGTTTAAGGAAACAGTTATAAATCTGGCATTTCCAGTTGAGTTGGGATATGTTTTATCTGTCTTCAAAGTGAAAAGTATCTCCCCCAACAGAGAAGAAAGTATAATATTCCACAACATTGAGCTGCCAGCATTTTAACTTTGATTACTGAATGAACCCTGACTCCAGAAAGCTTAATCACAATAACTGCTTTTGTACTATTACCACTAAGAGAACTGTAATAAATATTAAATTGATAGTCCTTGCAATGCAATATTCTTTGCTTCCCAATAGCTTTGTTTTGTCACACAACTGGTCATCATATTCAGCAAAAAGATTTTATCAAAAGAGGCTGGTGAATTGCAATTAAAAATGCCAAGGTAGAAACAAACATGCAATTTTCCTAAAGGCAGAATTTGTTTTGTATACTTTCAATACTCCATTATCCCCCAGGAGACTAATTACTGTTTCTTATTGTTATTCATTACTATTTCTTTCAGGTCAAATACTCATTATTAAGAGGCTCTGAAGCTAAGTGGTAAAGAGAACATTCTCCAAATAAAAATCACAGCAATGTTTTACAAATAATAGAAGAAAAAAATCTAAAGCACAGGAATAAAGTTTTTAGCTGGATCTGAATTTCAACCAGGATCTTTAAGGACTATTTAAGGAAAAGGTGGTAAGCAGTCTGCAACCTACAAAATATGACACTATCAGATGGATAGATATGCCTTCAGACAAACTGTATTACAGCTGAAGTTGTTTGGGTTTTTTTCTTTATCTTTATCAGGGCACTAACAGAAAAAATAAAATGCTTCAAGAGATGTTTTGCTAACAACCTCTCCTGGTTTGAGTGAGAACAGAACTAATTCTATTCAGTGATTTTACTTTTCAGCTCAGCTCTTCTAACTATCTGCACTTTCTGAAGTTAGCAGCCTGTTTTCACAGTGTCTGCTGCTGGCAGTGGTAACACCCCATGTTTAGAGTTACTACCAAGGATTGGTGTGCAGACCAAGGCCACTGCTGGATCTTGTGCAACACAATGGGGGGTGCAGAAAGTGAAAGGCTGCAGCTGCAGGGAGGAACGGACAGGGCCAGTGACCCCAAACTGACCAACGAGGGATTCCAGCCCATATATGTCATAATCAGTATAAAGCTGAGGGATCTGGAGGGTCTGTGGCTCTTCTCCCTTCTTGGCCCACTTTGCCAGCTTTGCTTGGCTTGGCTCGGCTCAGGTCCTCTTTTAGTTCCTTCCTTGGAGCATCCAAGAAGGACTCTGTCTGTTCTGCCTTCAATCCCAGTTGTTGTGTTCCCAAATCTGGTATCAGAATCCAGCTCCTGAACACAGCTCCTGTCTGCTGTGGGGCCCAGGCTGGGACTCTCCTGGTGCCTGCTCCACAGCACCAGTGGTTGATCAGGGGGGTTGGGTTTGATACTGGTTTTGTATATATTTGTATGTATTATATTTTTATTATTATTATTTTCATATTCATTAAAGCTGTTCTAGTTCCCTTTTCTAATTGCTAAGTCTCTCTCCCTTATTCCCTTTCTCTTCCCCTTTGGGTAGGGAGGGGGGTTAACAGAGAGCATCTGTTATTGGTCTAAGGTGCTGCCCCAACCCTAAACCATGACACAACCCCAGAAACAAAGGATGTTGCTGTATCTTAGATTTGAGAGAAGAGAATTTGCCTCTGTCATCGTAACTAAGCAGATCCTTCCTTTAGAAGAAGCTGGGAATTATGCTATTATAATATTTATCATTCATGTATTTAATGACAATTGTGAACATTACTTGGATTAACCACCTCAGTTCAACTTCAAAAAAAGAAATAACCCCCCAAGGACTAGGTAACTTTTTATTGCTTAAACATATATTTCGAACCATAAGTTTTTGTCTTCTCAAACAATACTGTTTGATAAATATCACTGAACCAATTAGTAACATGATAAGGTGATTTCAAGGCTACTTTTGATTATAATAGTTCAGCCTTTTTCAGCTAAGGAGGGAGAACTGTAGCATTTGTGATAACTGTATATCTGTACTTGGAGAAACATGACCTGACTGATGTAATGCAGTGTAACTGATGATGCAATATAATTGATAATCCAGTAACAATTTATTTTGTTTATTGTCTATTTGTCTATTATTTTTAAGCAAAATAATGTAAAGTCATCACAAAATGCCCAAAGAAGCTTGCACGTGTACTTTAGAAAGATGATGTATCCAGAAGTTGAAATTATGAAGAACTACTGGGACAGATTTCAGATTCTGATTCGTCACCTGTAAGCATTAGGTGCTTAAGGAAAGCATCCAGGTCAGGACCCCAGCAACTCTTCACTTTCTCTTATAATCAGTGGAAAAAAAGCTCATGTGGGCTTTCCTGCACTTTGGAGATGAAGGCTACTTTATTTCCTACTACTTATTCAGGGATCTGAACTGCTTAGTATTAGATGGGATGAATCCAAACCATATTTAAAGAATACACGTTCATGCAGAAAATAGGAAGAAAAAAAAAAAAAAAAAAAAAGGACTCACGGCCTTTCTTTGCCTCCTGTAACGATCAGACCATCTCTTAATGTGGTATACATTGTGAAAACAGGTCCATTGTGAGCTTTGGCCACAATTCGTATCAACACATGATCTTTCCAAACACAAACATCTCCACTGATAGTACCTGTAAATGTCAAGTTATTCTGAAAAGGGGAAAAATACACTCATCATCTGATTCTGAGTAAGGCAGGAAGAAAAACATTTAGAAATAAAAGATGATCACCATTTGCAAGGTTGCTTTTATTTGCTGCTGAAGAAAATCAAATTGTAGAAGAGGTAATAAGAACCTGTAGGGACAAAACAATGAGCTACTATATTCTTTCTTGAAGTCTGAAACATGCTTTCTTGTAGCTAATAGGCTCTGCACTGCAAGAAGAAATGCAATGACTTAAACTTCAGCCACAGGGTTATCTATGTTTTCAACCTATCAGATGTGCAAACTATAGTAAAAAAAGTAGAAAACCAAGAACATTTTTGACATTTCACACAAACAAGCAATTTGCACCCTCTTGCTACGTACATTATGCTTGCAGTTATTTTTATTGTTAGGTGAAGGTACTCACTGGATTACAGTAACTATTAGTTTATGAAGAAAACAGTTTGACTTAATGCAGAACTAAAAGCTGCCTATTCTTTACTTCTGCTTTCTGTTTTTGAAAGGCAATACAAATACATTAATTACTTCAGAAATTTAAGGGAAAATTATTAGAATACAGTTAAACCCATGAGGAACTGGTTATTGAGCACACCTGGTTAGTAACTTATGTGAACAATCCTCAAATTCTGTATCATGTGTAGAATTTTAGAGCACCACTACGCATGTACAGATTTGGCAAGAACACTTTCCTTGACTTAAGGTGGGTTTATGTTCTACATTTCTTTTTTTAAGGGGTCTGTGAGGAGTTGCCCTAATAAATGAGTAAATAACAGAGGACTGGAAATTAATTTAGGAGCAGATTGTATGATCATCCTCACAGTGTAAAGTGTTGGGCTGTTTCCAACTCCTGTCTAGCAGCACCCGAAGTAGCTCCTGAGAAAAATCAAGGAAGAAAAGCACTCCCAGAACTGCTCCCTACAGGAGTATGGAAAACACAGCAGGTTTGTCTTTCTTCAGTTTCCACAGCTTTTTATAAAACCCCTGCAAACTCTGCATTCTCAAATAATCTCATAGCATACTCCAGGACATTAAGCAGAGGTTAGAAAAGTCTAATTGAACTGAACAAGAAGGCAGAAGAGGCAAACATTTTTTATTTGTATGCATTTTAAAATAGTTTGTTAAGGTACATACCGCTCCAAAAGCTACAGATAGCATTGTTTGCATTCGGGCATCTTCTATGGAGCTTAGCAGCCCTTTTTTACTGAGAAGAGCTCTTCCAGCCAGTGTCCAGAACCTCACATGTTTTACTCCCACAGAAACAAACTGAGTATCTGAATCTGGTCTGAATTCTGCTACAAATATACGATGACAATGTATACTCAACATTTTAAAAAAATAATAATCATAATACCTGCACTTTATAGCCATTCAAAGTAGGAGACTCTAAGATAGCAAAACT
>JANHGN010013899.1:0-23979 GCA_024605025.1 Megaceryle maxima
AAGGGTGATAGAACAGTGGAATGGACTGCCCAGGGAGGTGATGGAGTCGCCGTCCCTGGAGGTGTTTAAAGAAAGATGGGATGCAGCGCTTACTGACATGGTCTAGCTGATGTCGTGTTGGGTCATAGGCTGGACTTGATGATCTTGGAGGTCTATTCCAGCCTTAGAAATTCTGTGATTCTGTGATTCTATACATTTGCTTTCATTTCAAATAACCATAATCCCCCACAAACATCCTTATCTCTAAATTGGAGAATTATGGGTTCAATGGACTGTTCAGTGGATAAAGAACTGGCTAGATGGCCACATTCAGACAATGATGTCGTGGTGTTAGGTCATAGGCTGGACTCAATGATCTCAGAGGTCTTTTCCAGCCTCAGAAATTCTATGATTTTTCATAAACAATAGCATGTGTTCATGCATATAAATAAGACAGTAGAGATAAGCCTGTGTGGAGCATCTTGACTTATATTTTCATACTCTTGAATGCTTTGATCTACTACCTTCTAATGTATGTGTTTGCTAATATAATTAGGAAAAAGCCATAAACATTTTCACCAAACACAGAAGCTCAGAGATATTTTTTTTGGTCTCCTACAGTGAGCCTATCACTGTGATACGTTATGCAATGAAATGTGTAATAGAGATTTATCTCAGAAATGGAAATTATTTGCTTGTATAGATCTGATTTATCTTTGCAGTCCTGGGTCATTCTTATTTAACCTTCTGCCAGCCCTCCCACTGCATATGCTGTAGTAGAAACAAGAATAGTCCTCTTAATGAATTAAGGCAGGGTGAAGATGTTCCACTTCAACTACACGAGCTGTAGCCTGACTTTTCCAACATTGTCCTGACGAGCTATGAAGAATGCAGTTTTAGGTAGTGGAAAAAACTCCTTGGAAAAGGAGTATGATTATCTTACAGACTATCACAGTGTGTGGCTATTTATATAGGACAAAGAAAGAATAAATCAAGTCTCCACTTAATCTGCAAACAATATTGTAAAACATAAAAATAAAACAGAAGACAAAACCCAGAAGAGATATAGACTTACATAATTTAGTAATGGAGAAGTAAGGAAGGCTTTCTAAGAGTGGTCATGCAGACTGCATGTATTACAGTAAACTGAAGTGTAGGACTGAAGCTTGCAGTTGGTTGTTAGGGCAGGAAGGGGAGATGATGGAAAGCTTACCAACTTTTATGGAAAGGTTCTTATCCAGTATCATTATTATTACAATCTCACCAAATAAACTACACTTTTAAGTTCATTGAGCAGGAAACAGAGAGATAAGAATGAGGAAACCATTCTCCTTGCTATCAGAGTTGTTCTGTGGCCAACACTGATCAATTTTAGTGTTTCCATATTAGAATAAAGATTCTCTGTGGTCTAAGCAGTGATGATCTGTTTAGTAAACCTCATGAAGATGTTCACAGTTTAATACAAGTGACACTTATTTGCCTACAGCCATCTTTCTAGTAAATGAAATAACTTAATGAATAATTGAAACATTGCTATTTGATACCTGCTCAATTATTCAATGGTAAAAGAGAGAATATAAATTTGTAGGTAAACATTGCTATCCTGAATTTGTTTAGCAGTGGTGCTAAGATCACAGTGGCAGATTTACCCACAGTGACAGTGAAGAAATCAAGACTATTTTCTCATGGTTATTCTATGTTCTGATAAACCAGAAGTATTACTTTCAGGGGTGATAACACTGGGTGGGGGGGTGTGTCACAAAGTTTGTGGATGTGGGGTGTGTTCAAGGACTCAGAAAGGAGGTCAGAGATTTATGCATTGTGCAGCAAAATTTTCCTTTTGGCTTTCCCTATCACATCTTATGGAAAATTCCTAATTCATCAGAGAACACTGGCATTCTGCTCAGTGACAGGCAACTGGATTAAATTTCCGGGAAAAAATGTAAGAAAGGTAAGATAGAAAGATACAATATTTAGACTAAGGATGTGAAGCAATGATAAATTTACAGATTTAAAAAAAAATAAATAAAAAGAAACAAACCACAAAGCTTTTCAGTCTCTAGGTTACACAAGTAAACTGATGACCTATAAGAATGATTGACAAATAGAGTATCTATTAGTACATATAGTACATAAAGGGACAAAGAGCTTCCCATTAAAATTGAGCAGTCGACATTTCACATCAGATTCTTTTTAATTAGACTAGCAAAATATACCTACTTAAGAAATCTAGATTTTGGCAGCCAAAAGTTCAGATATGCTCAGAGAGACACCTTATTATTTGTAGAGGGGATTGTAAGAATGTTTTAATATCTGCCTCAGAAATAGGTGGCTTGAAAAAGTTTTGGAATTGTTGTGGATACCACCTGCAACAAGCTGACTTCCTCAAAGACACTCTGACCAAAACATGAAAATAAGTTTAAAATGCCTCATCTGTTATCTACTTTAAAGATGAGATGAAAACCAAATTTACCATTGCAACAGTTACGTTATCACCAGGAATGTTACAACTCATCATGTGACTTTTTTAATAAAGGAATCAATTTTTTTCCAAAGACTTATATTTTAATTACTCCGCCTAGACTTTTTGGAATTATGTTTTCTAACTCCACCAGGAATCAGACAGGACTTCAGACTTGTGTACCAGGTTGGTTAAATGTTCTGAACTTTACTCAGTATATAGAAATCAGACTCTAAGGTTGAAGTCCTAATTTCTTAGTTTCTAAAAGTCTTCAAAGAGTTTCCAGTTATGACTTGACCGAGTACTCCCCTCTGATCCATGTTTTCTGGTAATATTTGCTCTGGAATAGGTGGATGTGTAGATTATGAGACATGCATATCTTACATGGGCTTAATAGAAACAAAATTTTTATGTACTTAACCTCTATTCCTGTAGGCATAACTTTTGGGTTAGCTCCAAGAACCTGAGGTCCTAGGAAACATTTGCTCACGGATCAATAGAAGATACAGTTTGCATTTCTAGATTTCTTGCAAAGGGTACTGACTAGTCCTTTCATTGCCTATTCTAAAAAGGACAAAATATTGCAAGGAGAAGCATAATAGCATGATTTCCTGAAGTAATTTAATTGTCCCTGATGCTTTCCCAAGTTTGACAGCAGTATCACAAGAAACAAGGTACTGCTTCCACAACTTAATGATAATGCCTTCATCCAGGACAGCAATAATTGAGTTTTAATGTCCTCCACTATTGCTTGTCATAAATCCTCTCTATGTGAAACTCTAACCTCTGCTAGGCAAGATTAATGGTTAACAGTGTATATAATATTTATTAAACCTCTTTTTATATTGCTTGGCAATCTGTGCTGCCATCAAACAACTTGAAATAATTGACATTTAGCACATCAACCTTCTTTTGACTAAGAAGCATGACATTCATGTAGATAGTAAACATTCGGCTATTGCTGTAAATGTCTCCAAATTTAACGCCATGACCTTTTCTCAGGTAAATGTTTTGGGATAAAATGTAAATAGTGATTTGCTGTATGTCAAATATCATGCAATGTCAAGTTTACTGTCTTACAATTCTTGAGAGGTTTGCAACTTGATTTTGACCTGTTGCTTCGTCTTTTAAACTTCTGTACAAATTACATTAATGTGGGGTTTTTACAGTTTATTTTTATGACCTGAAGAATGGGAGGATTTTTTTTTTTTTTTCCAACTTTACAGTTCTATTGACAAGAACACAGTAAAATTACCCATAAAATAAATAAGATATAAATTTTAGCAAGGCGGCTTTGGTAATGTTGTATCTGTCAGAGTGTTTTAAAAAAAGATTTTTAAAGGGGATTTTTATTATTTTAAAAAAGACAGTGCTCCAGAAACAAACCAAATAAAATTCACACTAGGAAAAATAGCTGAAGAAAAAGTGACTGCAAAAGCAATAGGTGTTGGATTCATTTAAGTCAAAAAGGGACTGAATTTGGCCCATAATGAACATAGCAGGTGTCTGATTGCATGTGAGGTCAGCAGGCAATTATTTATATTTAACTACTTTGAAGTACAGTTAATTTGGAAAGAAAAACTGGAATATTTCCCTGTAGACACTTGTGATTCAGAAATGGAGTTATTTGGTTCCTAATATGGTTCCTACCAATGAAAACACATGCAAGTGAGAAAACGTTCCTGGAGAGAAAGGAACATAGGAGATCTGCTTTAGATAATGTGTGGCTGAGGCAGTATGTTATGAGAGTTAAAACAAGAAACATCCATGTCTGAGTCCCATGACTTGTCTTCCTGTTATCGTACTCCATTGCCATTTGGCTCAGCTTCACACACTCCTACCAACCCTTGATCACTTTGTGAGGCCCACAGAGGTGGAGTAGCAACTCCTGTGCCAGGTGTTGTCTGAAGGCAAACAAATAATTCTGATACTGCTTGTTAACTGCCATTTTAGTCAAGAATTTGGAAACAGTTTCTGTTAACGGAGGTCTCTTAAGGATAGCCACTGAGCAGAGCACATATTTGCTGTGATCTGGCTCTCATTGCCTATCACTATCACCATTGGTCTGTTGTCATCACCTTTCTCTTCTGCAGGATAGTCCTGCTTCTCTGACTCATCCAGTCTGCTGTTTTCACAATATCAGTTTACACAGGAAATTCCAAACAAGGCATATAAAGCCTCAGCAAGACCTGCTCATGTAAAATTGTTTTCAGCATTGCTGTTATGATTCTTTTCAGTTCCTTCCCCTCATACCTCTACAAAGAGTTGCAGTTGTGTGAGGATCTTGGGTTGTCATTGAAAAACAAATATTTTTTCAGAAAATTGCAAGCAAGAGCAGATACATTTATTTTCTGCTTACCCCAGGTTTGGACTGTTAAACTTGTGTCTCTTACATTTGCTGTCAAAAAAACCAACCATCAGTCTCTGTTTCTAATGTTTCACCCTACTGAACTTTTTATGTTCCAGGAACAGACTCTTCTCCAAACAACGTATTTCCCTACCAGTAGTCAGTAAAGCTTACTGTTCTGTTTTTCAAGTCCAGCAAAATCCTCTGCATGTATAGCTAGAAGTGTTTGTTGTGATAATTAAGCTTTCAGCTTTCCTATGCCAATGTGGTATTAATGGACCTTCTTATGAATGTATATATTGTATAAAATAAAAAAACCAACCAGCTGAAATGGATAGCTGAAATAAAATGCAGAGAATGAGTTACTAAGACTTGCTTAACTGTATTTGTGTTGATGAAAAAGGTATGAAATAAAAGCCATTGGAGTTGGAGAATGACATAGCAGAACTATACATCGTAACATACATTTCAAACATTTCACAAAGTGAAGGATATGTGATAGAAGTTAAAGGTAGTCCTTAGTGTGGTCATGAACCATAGTGTAACCTGAGGACAGTTTGTCAGATAGCTTGTCACTATCTGCAGACTATCAAATAATAAGAGTGGATAAGTTTTTTAAACAGTAAGGAAATAGCTTTGTATTCACAGTGACATATTCAGTAACTGAAGGTGTCTATCTGCTACCTACATATTTGCAGAACAGGCAGTATAGAACTTATTCTCTCTTGACTCAGACAAAAATCAAAGACACCGATGAGCAAAACAGCTAACTTCATCAAGTCATCAGTCGCTAGTCAATAACCAGACATAGGTTTGACCATTATACCATAAGCGGCAACATAAAGGAAGCCATTTGTTTCAGTAATAATCACTCTACAGTCAATAAAAATGTCTCAAATGTATAAAAGTTTGGTTGGATTTCACCAGCCTCTAACTTCCTTAGATACTTTGGTTCTGGATCATATTTAGAATTTTTGACCTTCCCTATTGATTAAATGGCAATTTCATATAGCCAATGATTAGATAATCCAATCTTATCTGCCAAAAGTGATCAAGCATATATGAAATAAAGGGCAGAAGTTGTGTAATTTACAATACAAATGAGCTGGTTCCTGTGGCTCTGATTAAATAAAACAAAAAATCAAATTAAACAGTGATCAAATTATAGGGGTGGCACTGTAACAATTTAAATTTTTCATGATTCATTTAATTTAAGACAGCACTTAGCTAAAAAATAAATAAAAAAGAAAACCCTTTTTACTCCTTCCTTCTTTGAAGTTAATTAGCCTTACTCAAAACTATTTCTTGAAGTGCCATGGTGCAAAACATTGAGAGCTATTTTCAAAGTCATCCAAGTATTATTTCTACAGCACACATAAAAATGCTGACAACATCAGTGATATATTTAACTCGAGAATAACACTTCTACTTTTTAAAAAGATTTTTCCCAAGCTGTTTCAGTCCATTCCAGAGAAGTTGCTCCCATTACAATACTGAAAAGACATCTTCAAAGCATCAGCTCAGTTTATTGTGTCCTAAAATTCACCAGACAATTTAGCCTGGAGAACTTAGGCAACTTTTTCTGAGTAACCACCCAATCTCCTTGCCTACATTTGGGAAGATGAGGAAGGCAGGTGGCTCCTCTTTGACACCCTCCTTCAGGAGGAAGGAGAAGGAAAGATCTGTATTGGCCAATAGAGGCCATACTTACAGGTGCAGGTGGGTATGTCAAGCATCAGCAAAGTTATTCTTGCTTAGGTAGCATTATTTCTGGAGATGGACAGACTACAGCTGTGCCTGTCAAAGCATTGGAGGGAAACATTATGACGTTGCCTCTGAGGAGCATGAATCATTAGATAGCTTTCCATGATATAGCTGTTTTCCACTAATATGGGAATTAAGTTCTGTGACTGGAGAATTCATGTTAAGCTCTTGCCCAAAATGACATGGGCAAAATGACACTGTCCATTTTTAATTGAGAACTCAATGCCAAAAAGTAATAAGATTGTCACTGTGCTTCTAATACCCAGATCAATAGGTTAAACATACACAAGAATGCTCGAATGGTCATTTTTTGGCAATACAGATTCAGAAATGAACCCATTTCTTTTAAGTATGGCATCAAAACTGGAAGGCAGGTTCTTCTTGGAAATAACGTAAATGAAAGTTTGAAAGTGGAAAATGGGATAAAATAACATGAGAGTGATTGAGGTATATTTGGTGCACTGTTTATCAATATTATTTTAGAGATTAAATCAATGTAGACTAAACAGTTGTTTAAAAGCAGCTCATTACAAAAGATAAGAGCTAAATGGAGGTGAAGAAAGTCTGACAACCTGTTTTAATAGCTAGTTTCCATTTATTAAAAAAATACTGATTAGAGGTACAAGGAATGCAAGGCTTTGAGAGGTTGCTTTGTAGCTTTGTTATTATACTGACATTGTTCTTCTGTGTACCTCCATGTTCAGTACTCTCTCAAATTGTTTAGGGGCTGATTAATTCACTATTCTAAGGTCTAACTTGTTTCTAGAATACTTTCTGATCCCTGGACTCAAGATTTTCTCCCCTCTCAATACTGAAAATGTTTTTTTGGTTGGCCAGGAAACCTGCTTCTTGAAGACTTATGACTGGAGAGAAGAGGAAAAAAACCTCATTGACCATTTCTTGTTCTGTATATATTTGATGAAATAGAGAAATAATAATTTACATGAGAACAATGTAGAATCACTTCTAACTATTAAACAAATTCTATCCTCCTCTTCATTTCCCTCCATCCATTTTTTTTATTTGTGTGTGTGTGTGAATTAATTTTATTAAAATAAGAACTATAAGGTAAATTATTTTAAAAAGCAGTCCTTATGCATGATGGTCAAAGTTCAACACAAGATTAGTATACCTAACTTTAGACTGTTTTTTTTCTGAAGGCTGAAGTAGGATATACCTCCCCACCAGCCATTTAAGCATCAAGCTAGTTCCCTGACTGTCTACACACTAACTTCAAGGCAATCTTTGGAAAAGGACCTCCCCATAGGAAAGTATGCTTCTACCAGTGCCAAAACCTGTCCATCATTCTAATTAAGCTTTTTTTCCCCTTAGGGCCACTAAGGAATTCATGCCGTAGACTCAAACATTACAGGCAATTCAGTATTGCATTGGTGCCATTGTTTATCTTGGCTTGCTACCTCAGAAATAATTATACTTTTAAAAGGCTGATTCCGAGTTATCAAAAATATACTGCAGGTAAATCTAAACAGATGGTCATGCTAAGTGTGTATGCCTGGACAATGGAAATTTCAAGATCTGTTTTTTCTCAGTTGTCTGTATTAATGCATTGGTCCCTGAATAAATTTATGTGTTTCAATAGTTTTAGTACTTTGACATGTTCTCTGTTATGGGATGCTGCCTCTCTAGCACTAGAAGAGAGGCAGCAAGGTGAATATAAATTAACGATTACCATAATTACTTAACACTAGAGAGGAAACTGCAACTTTGCCTTATTTATAAGTATTATTTAGTTGATGAGCTATAACATTTCTGAGCTTTTAAGCACATGGTTGAAATTCAGTAAGGGGATACTACTCAGATGATGACAAATTTTTTGGAGTCCTATCTATAAGAAGCTATGTAGAGTTCATCAATTTACAAACCTATGAAATTCCAAAGGCTCTGAAGAGCCATAAAAGTAGATGGCCTGAGTAAATCAGGCAGTGTTCTATGCAGTTTTAATGTAGTCACATGTAACAGATTTTGTTTTTGTAATAATTGTAAATAACATACCAAAAAGAAAAAAAAAAAATTACAGTTGCAGATTTGAGCACATCACAGGTGACACACTCTTAAATCAGCTCCCATTTATTATATATCATGATACAGTCTTTAATGACATGATAACATACCCCTACCTCATTAAGTGCGCAGAATGTACTGTGATTAAAGGAAGAATGATTTACAGTAGGGAAAAAAGTACCTTCTGTTACAGCACAGGATAAAAGCCCAGGAAAGCTGGATGTACCTGTGGTTCTATCACAGACTGTATTATGTGATGGCTATCAGAAGGCAGATAAAAAAGGATCTGGAATATGACTGAACATCCAAACTTGTACTTGCTAATTTCTGAATACTTTACATTTTCAGAGGTATCTTTTAGCACCATTCTCTTAATCAAGTATGAGTTACACACAAGCAAACTAGAGCAAAGATACGAGATTCTCAAGTAGTCTTCTACTGGTGAGAAATGCTTTTTTATTTCAGTGACATTAAAATGCATTAACAGTTCTTAGGAACAGTAAGCTTGGAAGAGTCATTTTTACCACAATGCAAATTAAATTCTAATAAAGGTGTCCAAACCAGTGAGGAAATTAAAACATTCTTGCCCTTTTAGTTCATCTGATACAGATTTATACACTGAGTCATGGAATAATGAGAGCTTACAGTATTCAGAATACAAATGCACTTACACATTTGATCTGCCCTGTTAATGCTTTTCTGTACAAATCATTTTGTTGGCAGACAGTCCCACTCTACACAAACAAATTCTAATTCTAGACTTAAAAATACCCCGGTTCAAAGTAAATGGTGCCTTCGATAGCTAAGCTATTGTAGATATTCTCCAATTTTTCATTAAAACACTTCCTTTCATGTTTGTTTTCAAAGTATTGAAGAACCTGTTCCTGAAAGCCAAGCAGGAGAAGGCACTGTTTCAGCTGTAAAAGATACTCCTTATATGTAAGAGGCAAGATAAAAATGTTGTTAAAGAGTAATTAGTATACTGAATTATTCACAGTGATATGTTAAAATGTATAGAAAGTTACAGATTTATATTCTCTGACTTGCTACTATCTCATTTTACACAGGAACATGCTATACATTTTTCAAAATGTTAACTGAATTGTAATTGGCACTTGAAACAAAAGCTTAGTGATAGCAAAAACATTCATCAACTGTTAGTGCAGATTAAATGAGAGATAATATAATAAACAGTTTAAAACAATACAAGGTTACAAATGAGAAATCTGTTTTGATAATAATTGTTTCTCCAAAATACTATTGCTGCTTCCTGAAACTTAATGCTAATTCTTGAAGTCACATGTATTTTTCTTGCAAGTCAAAAGGTAAAAAGTACACACAAACACTGTTTATAAATCTGAAAGATAGATATTTTCAAAACTGTAATACTAAGGCTTTTGAATGCTGAAGAAATCTTTTTAGTAATGCTACAAAAAGAAAATATCATCACTGAAGAAAATTAGAAAAGCATACAGGCACTCCTTTCTGACCTGTCATCTCTTTTGGAGTAATATGATACACATATCTGTTATCTGTGACCTGCAATTATTAATGCTCAAAGAAATTGATCTACCAATAACTATTTTTTGTTCCACTTAAAATAACCTGGCTTTTATTGAGTTCAATATCAGGTTTTAAAACTAGTTTTACAACATTACTGCATATTTAATTTATTTCAGACTTATATCCCTAAATACATCTGCTTTTCTCATTATTGTAATTCTATATAAAATAATAATTATAGTCAACAGAAAGGAAGGGCTGTGCTTTGAAATGTGAAAAAGAATACAAAGGTAGTACTCAGCAAATACATTAACTGCACACTCAATCTTTGATCTTAATGTGGACTTAACAGGGATAGCAATTATAACTTGAATGTTGAATTTTCAGTGTTATTGAAAAATACAAAAAAGATTTACAACATCTTGGAATATGGACTTTAATACAAGAAGTGCAGGGAGTTATTTGGTAACAATTAATGGAAATCCTAAGGTTCAAAAAATAAAAGGCTAATTAGGTTATTATTTTCACAGAACAGGTTGCTTCCCTGCTAGAAACTGTTAGGTAGAACAGCCCAGAGTCTCTGTTGTTACACTAACAGTACACGGATTTAACCCTTCTTTTTCCCAGTTTATATCAAGTGTAAATTAAACTTCATCAGTTATACCATTCTGAGATAAAGCTCCTCAATTTTCTATTTCCTGTTAATTGGTATTCAGGACACTTTCAGAGTTGAAGCCTGCCTGTTAGAGGACAAAAGCTTTTCATTTCTGAAGGTGGCTGAAAACGGACAAGATTCTGCAATTTGTAGCTTATACCCAAAGAGACAAGTTCATATTAAGTATTTTTACTTGATGGATCAGAAATTGGGCTCCATGGAACTATTTCTGACATGGAACCCAATTTCCAGCACTTGTTCTTGCTGCTGGCCCTGCCTACACAGAGAGCAGTAAGCAGCCAGCTGTAGTTAGTGACTCTGAGGGCTCCTTCCACAACCCCCTGCTGTGGATGTTTCAGGAGAAAGCTCCGCAGCTGGATGAAGCAATGCAGTGCGGCTTGTTTCAGTGTTGTGGGCACAGCAGGAAAGGGATATTTGCATCTTCCACCCTCTACTGTGCACTGAATGCAGCTGAACCAAGTTGGAGAATACAAAACCTCTGTGTGCCTGCAGCAGTGTTGTAACATGAGGAACAAAACCAGTATACATAAATATTGTGGATTTAAATGTAACAAAAAGAGACTTTGGCTACTCTGCTAGCATTAAAAATGCTTTCAAAAATGGGTTGTTAGCAGTGTGTATCTTTTGCTTAGAGAACACAACTTGTTCAACAATGTGAGGGTGGGGGTGGAAGCATCATTCCTGCCCCAACCTCTGTAGGAGCTTGGTTGCCTCAAAGAGCTGGTAGCTGTGTTTGTAGCAAGTTATATAGCAAAAATTACACAGTATTAAGTAGGTGTGGGGGTTCTTTCCTTCTCAGGCTTCCTCTGGTACTGAACTGAATGTCTGCTAAACATTGGATGAGCACCTGAATAACAGAATCTTTCTATGTGAGTACTGAGACTATTGTTAGCATTTGTTTATGTCTCCTCTTTTTAGTATATTTGCTGGTTGGTCTAGATTGCTAAATATGTCTACACATTGAATTGCCACCCAGCTTATGTCCAAAAACATGTAACTCTTAATATTTGACCTGCCTGAGTTTGAGGATTATAATTTTTTTACTAAACTTTATTTAAATTCTAGAAAAAAATCAAAAAGCTTGAAATGGTCTTCTTAAGTTAATGCATCTGCTCAACTTAAATTGAAGAGCTACAGAGTCCTGATACCCAGAAGTTAACTCATTATATTTCCTGGAGATATGTCAAAACACACAGCAATGTCTTTTACCAAATAAGGTGCAGTGAGAAAATTTTCACACCACTTCAAAGTCACAAAAGTTTTTGCTCATATCCACTGTCTCTGGAAATATGTGGAAATACATATAGAAATTTGTAGTCAAAGGCCATTCAGGTATAAACTAATCCCTAGATCTTCAAATATCTTCAGATATCAAGCTCCTGACTCCATTGACTCTCAAAGGCTTTAGTGACCTAAATAGCTTTGAAGATATGGTTAAGGAGACTTTTTTTCCTTCACACCACTCCTCACAAGAGAGTAAGTATTCAAATGCACCTATTCATATCAGCTATTACTGCTTACTGCACAAAAAAAAAAAAGGAAACTATTGAGTATAAATTTTCACCTCTGCACAGATGACTCTAGGCAAAATGGCTCTCCTTGTGCTTTTAGCATCTGCAGAAGGTTTGAATTTACTGAAGTTTCAGTGTTTCTTTATTAAAGTAAAAATTCCCAGAATAGGGAATGGACATGGTTGCTTGATAGACAATGTGTAACTTTAAACCAGCATTCTGTTCTAGTAGAAATTCTATGTGTAACACAGAAAATTAGGATAGTCAATCTATTTTTATACAAAAGGCAGAAATAATATTCTACCTTATCTACCATGTTCTATGTAGAGATGTCACAATAGATATTTAAAATAAAGTAAATAGTAGAAGTAATCAATAGACTTATGCATACATTTTAGAATAGCATTTTAGACGCTAGCAAAGGTGAAAGATTACCTTGATATTTTTCCAGCTACATGCATGAACCTGTCTCACTCTGAGGTACCAGGGACTTTTGAGATTGATTAACACCAGAAAACACAGGGTGTCCCTAACTGAACACTCAGGCAAAATGCTATACTTCAGAAACTACTAGGAAAAATATTGAGTGAATAAATAAAGTTATGAAGCTGCAACTATAAATAGAGCTTAGAACATTTTACTTTTAGCTCCTTTTCAGCGATCAAGCAAAGCAGTTATTAAGTGCAAGAAATTACCAGTTTTCAAATGTGGTTATTTTGAGTACACTTACCCAGTAATAGCTGTACTATTTAAGTTAAAATGCCTGCTAGTAAAATGACTATGAATTGTTAATAATTAACAGGGAAAATATAAAAGTAATCTTTTACCTTTGTTAGTTGAGCTTATGATAACTAGTTTTCACAGCATTCCAAATACATGTATTTAGAAACAATTGTGAAGCAAATGTTAGATAAATAGGATTAAAGAAAAATGTCAAAAATCAGAAATATGCATCAGCTTAATCCTTTACTTTTTCATTGGACTAACACAGGAATTAGTTTTCACATTAAACATTTTATAGTGTAATGCACACAAGAATATTTAAAATTAAATGCCAAGAGGATGGCTAATTATTTAACTTCTAGGATGTGATTTGCATTTGATAAAAATTACATCACTAGCAGCTTTAGAAGGAAGATTAGGCTGCTAGCTATCTGAATCAGATTTCTTACAGCTGCCAGGAAAATTAAAGTCTTAGAAACCCACACCCAAGTTGGTTAAAATTTACATAGCACAAGTCCTAACCACATACTGTCTCTATAGACAAGGGCACAAACCTTGGTTGCAAGCATAGAATTATCTCCCAGGTCTCAAAGATTACTTCTTTTCGTTGCCCTGGAATTAGGACTGGACCAGTGTATGAACTCTGAAAATCTAAACTATTGAAGATATTTTAGAGCAGAAGGGCTCACTACTATGGTTCATCTTCCATGAAACACAGAGAAAGTGGAAACAATAGGACATATGTATTTCCTCTTCCCCAACAAAAGTAATGTGCAAGGCATTTAGCAGCAGGTTTCAGTGAAATCTGAACAGCTTTCCACTGTAAGAAAATACATTCTATTATTTCAAAGACTTCTCAAGAATGTTGCTGTCTTTAAAGGCTCCAGTAGAGACCCTAGTATCTTTCCTGTCAATTGAAAGACTGTTTTATTCTTACTAAACCCCCTGTAGATTGGTTTAGTAAACCAAAAGATTTCACCCTTCTTTGTATGCTTATATAGCTCATTACTATATTATTTAAGTACTTTAATTATTTTCCCAGTTGGATCAACAAAATGGAGTTAAATTACTACTACTCAACCACTTCAGTGGTCTGTTTCCTGGGGCTAATTCCAATAGCCCTCTGACCTCTTTTCTGTTCAATCCTCATTTAGAATCACTAAGATCTTTGATAGAAGTGAATTTTTTTTTTTTTTTTTTTAACATCTTTCCACTCAGAATATTTACAGAACTGTAGGATTCCAGCTTGCAATTCTTGCACCTAAATATCTTGCTGTGAATGTATGGTCAGCAGATGAATTTGACCTATGACTGAAAGCATCTGAAATGATGGCATGACAATGTTGTTATGGAAGTGCCTAACATACAAAGCCATATGACACAGTAATTTTAAACATACCTTGTCTGAGAACTAAGGATGAATTCTCAGTTGCATCACCAACAGACATATGGTCCAAAATCTGTTCTGTGAATGTGAAAATTCTGCCAATGGAATTTATAATTATTCTACAGATTGAATTCGTTGATAAGGCATTATATGTGATTTGTTCATACTGACTTTAAATCCTAGCAATGAAAACAGCACCATTTAGACTATAAAGAAAATTGTGACATTTTCACAAATCAGCCAGTGTGAGTTAAAATTACAATGAAACCTCAATTTAAGCAAATGAGTTGTTATTAACATGAGGCTGGGAATGCAGTTGCTGACATCAGTGAATTTGTGGGATCTAGAATGGTCATTACTAAAGCAAAAGTCACCAAGTGGAAGCCACAGGGGTAGTCAAATATATGTAAGTCATCAGTGAGAGATATATGTATTCAGTTTCATCTCTCCCTCTTTTTTTTTTTTTTAACTGGAGAGGAGGATGTCTGAGAAGGAGAAAACAGTGGCAACTCTTTCTTAGCTATTAGTGGAAATTACAAATGTATTCCTACATGAGGGAGATTCATACACCTTTCAGAAACAGGGAAGAACCTAAAGAGGGAAGAGACAGAGGCTGTGACTCAATTTACAAGTATTATGGATTTTTTTTTTTTTTTTTTAATGCCCATTCATCTATTGTACTTCCTGTCCTGAAGTGCTTGAAAAAAGTTAGAAGCCTGAATAAAGCTCTCCATAACTCTCTGCAAAATTCTCAGTCATAATCTGATGTCTGAGAGGACTTACTTTTGAAGAGGGAAAAGCAGATGAAATAATTTCTCTCTTCTGAAATCCTCTGCATAGATCTTCTATTCTTAGTCTTTTGTTCTTAAGACACTTAAGAAGTAAAATGTTTATTTCTAAATGACTGCATTTATAAAAATGGAGCCCTAAAGACAGATATTTTTTTCTTCAGGAAGCAAGAAGTCTCAAGCTTATTCACAAAAGTGCTCTTTGTCAGCAAAGTTAAACTGCATATACCACACAATCTCTTTTTTTCTAGGTATCAGTGATACAGAAATTCAAAATCACTTCTCATTATATTTGGCACTGACCTTACTCTTAATTTGAAGCATGTGCTGCAAGCCAGAGCCGTGATTCTGTAATCAGTTGCCCTTTAAACAAATAGACTTAAAGTTTTCAGTAGATACATTATCACTGGAATTAACCGTTTACTTCCATTTCAGATATATAATTCCTGGGGGTATCATACATAGCAAATGTTAACTTTTCTAGTTAGTGGAAGTGTGTGTCTTCCAGCAACAGTGATACACCTGCCGGCTTTCTTCTCCTTTCAGCATGCTGTAACAGGATGCTGCTTCTGTTACAGGTTATATGGTACAACTCAGAGGAAGTGGAGTCCAACTCCCCACTTCTTTTACAGTAAAACCCCACTTTGAAAATATTTCATTCTCAAACTGGTAAACGCTGTTCTGCCCACAACAGTTCTAGCTTCCTCTCTTTCCTCCTCTTTTCCCTCCGCAAGATGGGAAAACTCTGAACATTTTATCATCTCCAAGCCTTTCTAGACAACACAGTCAGCTCCTGGAGCATTTCTCAAGCACCACACAACCTAGCTGTGTGCCAGAAAGAGCAGTGTCCCCCTGTATATCCCCAAAGTACGTGTGTAACTAAAAAGCATCTGCAATTATCACATTTCTACACACTGAGGGGTTAAAAGTCTGCTTGGACAAATTCTAAGTTCCCACTACTCAGTTCAGGTAAGCTGACATGACAATAACAAGTATGCATGTTTAGCCAAATAGCACACATAGAATTAATTTAAAACTAAATGTTTTAATATTATCCTAACTGATTTACATCTAGTTAGGCGTTTATACCAAAAAAAAGCCTACAAAATACAGAAGTATTGAAATATAAGTTCAGTAAAGTAAAAGTCTTTGTACTCCATTGAAGGCAGTATTAGAGCTAGGTGCATATGTTTTATTGTTTTGGGTTTCTTAACTAATATTTTTCTTTTTATCTAAGGAGGACATAATTTAATCTAAAGGTATATTACCTTTCGTAATACCAGAAAGGTGAGAGACAAAGTATAACATGTGACACACAGTATGAAGCAGGAGGAACACAGGCATAGCCTTATCCACCCGATTTATTCTGTGAAACAGTGCAATTGAATTACTTAACTGTCAGATTTCAAGGGATGCTCTTGAATACCTTTTAATCTTACTAAGCTTACCTATTTTCATGAAAGAATTTACAACTCATCAATTAAGAGACTTCAAAATGTTGCTTCTTACATTCTGCCTTTATTGCCATTTTTTAAAATATATAATGGATAGTGAAATAGTTGCTGTTTTGTATGCAATTTCTTCACCAGTTTCATATAATTCTATTTTCCCTTAAAGCTCAGTTACCTTCACGGCAAGTTGAAAACCACTGAGTGATAACTTTTCTCTGCTTAAGTCAGTGATAACGTTAACAGACTACTGTCAGTAGGGACATGCTTTTAAATTAAATGTTTATATTATGTAGCTAGCAGAACTACTAGCTAGATATATAAATCATGGTGATAGTGATATAATATTACACATGTCAATATAGCAAGTGTCTTGAAGTTCAACCTACACAACTAAACCGCTGAAAGGTTATGAAACAAGTTTATGATCTTTTACACTGATAGAAGTAACTTCCTAACTCCAGCTTCAAGTAAGCATTCATTCTTCAAGTAAGTTCTCTTTATGCAAAAACTCATTAACTAGACTTGTAGTTTTAAAATAATCATTTAATTCATGTATTTGGACTAGCATTAACTACAAATTTTTACCTAACTACTTGATTAAGAAGTTAAATTGTGAAGGTATCTTTCTGTTCTTTTATTTCAGAAGTCCACAATTTTGAAGCTAACAGAATGATACTAGTTTTGAGTAATTCAGTACCCAAACTAGATATAGTACCGTGACTGGAAAGCCAGGTGCTAAACCACAGAAATAGTACAAGAAATCAGCAAAGTCCCACTGAGGTAATGAACTGTTGTGTGGAATATGAAGAAATTCCATAAGATATGTCTCACAGAATTTCAATATTCCAGGTTTTATTTGGTTTTAGCTGACACAGAGTACAAAAATTTCCTCAGGAGTACCAGATGCCTGTATCACATTGAAGACTACATATTCTATGTTCATTTTGTAGAATCTTGGAAAATTGGATGAAATTATTTAATTAACTAATTCACCAAACATGCTGTGTTGAGGTTCTGTTCAGATAAAATTAATATATGAGCTCATATATTATCTATAGATACTGTCAGCTGGTCTTACACTAAAGAATAAGACACAAGGATTGTCCTTTTTTACTCATTTGAATAGAAAAAAAAAAGATTACATATTGTCCTTTTAGACACATCCACCAAATTAAGATTTTTTTCTATCACTATATCTAATTTCAAAATGTAATTATACTTTGTTTTAGGTATAATTAATAATCATATAGAAACCTTCTGAGAAATTTTGTGACTCTAAAAGAATCAATGTTCCTATTAGAATTCATTGAAAATAAGTGTTCCTGTCTGTACTGTTCTCTAGTGTTATGAGTTCTACTCTTTTTTTCCTATGAAATAGAAAACTTCATTTAATAGCCTTAAACCAGTTTTTTTTTAAGTTACATCAGCATGCTAATTAGCAAAGAACTTAGAAAGCTTTCCATCTTCCAGCATACAGGTGTTTCATTGCAAGGAAATAATTTCAGTTTTAGTTACTGTTATCAGCTGGGGCACACACCAAGAAGCATCTGTGGGTTATCATCTCCTTCAAATACAGAGATATTTAGGGGGAATTGAGTGGCACAAGAGGCATTTTTAGCCATTCAGGTTGCTGACGTAATTTGGTTTCATCTGCTATAGTATAGTTAGGAGGATGAATCATCATCCCCTTTGGTCCATACTTCTGGATGAAGTTTGGACAGATTTTTCTTTCCTATTCACTTTCTTTGCTTTACTTTTTACCCTGCACATCAACAAATTGGAAGTAGGGTAATGTCGTGATCAGTCTTTCCAAAGCAAGGATGAGCTAATGCGAATGCCATTGGTCTTGAGCAAACGTGAGAAATGTTCTGGTACAGGTTCTGTTTGCAGAGATGCACTCCAGAGTGACTGTCTCTTACTAGGACAACATGTCTGGTTTCCTCTTTTTGCTGGAGACTACTTTCAAAGATTATCAGAGGATAAGCACCCAGCTCTGCACCTCTACCTTAAGCTTGTTGAATTTATGGTGTCATACACCTTTAATTGTTACAAAAAACTTCTTGATTAGTCTGATAGTATCCATATCAAATAAATAAATTTCATACTCTGAAAGAAACAAATGAAGAACTTACTCTTTTAAATTTAATATAATAGTCTACAAACCAATAAATTTGTGGGGTTTTTTTAAGTAAAAAAATTAAAAATACTGATGCTCCCTGTCTGTATCCCTCTGATAAGCCACTCAAGATGTCACCTGACATTATGCAGTAAAATAATTTCCAATTGCTCTTACTAGAGATTTCTGGAGCCTAGAAATAAACTCAAATATGTCTCACTTGTCATTAAGATTCCTTTTGCTTTTTTTGTAAAAGATACCTTTTATGGTAGACGTTATTTATTTTGTGGTTCTAGTCTTTATAATTTCCCAAAGACACCTGACATTTCTGCTAAGATCAAAATTTCACCATGTGTGTGGTAGTTAAGGAGTGTTACATTGATTCATCTTTCATTTCTAATCAATGGAAGTTCACGGGAGAAGTTGTGCCAAACCAGTGTTAATTCCCCCATCACTGCACACTGTCAGAAGGCAACATTTACACTTTGTCCTGTAATTGTGCCTGCAGGCTGCCCCTGAAGCAGCCCTGGGGGTTGGCTGGCAGAGAAAACACACAGGAGCTTGGTGGAGAGGAGAAGGAGCAGCTCTGAAAACTGTCATCACTGAATGTGTCAGCAAGTAGAATCCTTGCCAGTATAAAGTCAGGCAGGTTACATGAAGCAAGAAGCAATATATTGTCTATCCCTCTCTTTAAAGTCTTAGGTATCTCCAAGATGAACTGTTTTCTAGATTATTTTTTTCTTCTTTGTCTAGAACCATGAGTAAGAATCATGCTGCATCTCCTGTTGTGCTAGTCATCATCAAAAATCAAAATTAAATAACTAGAAAAACCTGGGGATACTCAAGACAAGAAAATTATTGCACATGAACTTAATTAGTTTAGTTTACAGATTACATGAAAATACTAAAGATATATCATGGGAAACTATTCCTAAAACAGAGCTCCATTTTTCCACTTGGCATGGGCAGTTTTTGCAAAATGAATCTTCTGACCAGCGTTAGATGTAGGACAAAAATTTAATTTTAATAACATCTTGGCAAGTACAGCAAGATTTTCAGAACAGACCACATCAATACTAATGTGGGACAAGCTATCAATTTTTCTGCATTAAACTATACTGCTTGCAACTAAGTTAGGAGAGACCTTTAAAAGCATGTTTATTGTATTAAGAGTTTTGTGGAACCCATTAGTAAAAACTATTTTCCAAAAGCAGTAACTAACATTTTCAGGGACTCTTTTTTTTTTTTTTTTCTGCTTGTTTTTATTTAAAAAGAAATACTCATATAAAAATTTCTGTTGCATAGGAGTACATTTGTTCCACAGGGACTTTGATTTCAAGTTGGGCAAAAGCAACAGAAGATTATAAATTCCTATGTGCATATTTTTATACAAATATCTCTAGTAATCAATAGGGAAAAGTTATAAAAAACATATATGCTCTAGAAACATAATTTTTTCTATACAAAAATTTTTCAGAATTTCCCAGGAGAAGACAGTGGTTTTAAAAAGCAAGTTGCAAACTTCTTAATCTGGGGGCTGGGGGGTGAAGTTTAAAAAAATCTATGGCTAGTTTTTCAAAATATATTTAAGAAAAGCAGAGAAGTAAAGATTAAAGGGTGGATGCACTGCTAAGCCAGGAAACAGTTCCCATTAATTAAATATGTGCACAATTCTAGCTATTAAATTGGAAATATGCATTCATGAGTGCATCTGGCTTAGCACTCCTTGTCATC
This sequence comes from Megaceryle maxima, assembly GCA_024605025.1. Classification (NCBI taxonomy): domain Eukaryota; kingdom Metazoa; phylum Chordata; class Aves; order Coraciiformes; family Cerylidae; genus Megaceryle; species Megaceryle maxima. The sequence continues at coordinate 20,463 of JANHGN010013899.1, forward strand.
CAGTCACCAGGTTAGTGTCAGGGATAGCAGATATTCCATCACCTGAATTTTAAGCCTGAAAAGCTTCAACAGAGCCCAAGTACTGTCTGTGTTTTGCTGCCCCTGCTCACTCAGGGGACATTGCTGTGCTGGTTAGGATCCTCCCTCAAGCTTCCTCTGAAGAGACACTTTGCCTTCCCATATTGTTCTTATCACCTTGTTGTTTTTATTACTCTTTCACCGTAATACAAATTTGTCCTTTCCCATTATTCCTGTCAAACCTTCGAGCTGACTCATTTCCACTTCAGCTGTCTAGAAGGCACACCATAAACATGCAGCAAATAGCAAAATGAAGCTAGAGGTAGATACAGGTGCACCACACATTGCCATAATGGATTATATTTGCTTGCATCATTACTTTTTACTAATAAAGATAAAGCCACAAAGTCATTCAGAAACAAACTTGGCACACAGGCTATTTTAGTCTTCTCAATTTAGCGATTCATGTTTAGGAATATATGCAAGAAATTCATGGCTTGTCTGCCCTCTCTTTAAAGAGACCTGCAGCTTAAGAAATCCACATAAATGAAAGGTCAAACTCTACCTGAATGTATTGGAGAGTAAATTTTTTCAGGCTGGATGCAAAAGTACATTTTTCCATTGCAGGAAGCTGATGAGAAATACCCAGATTTGCCTAAGACATTATGGAGCACTTCCAGCTCTCAGTGGATATGCAGATAGGGATATTCATTTGCACAACAACTTGAAGCCTGTTAGCTGCATACTATTTTGTCCAAATAAAAGGCAATTGTTAATCTGAGGCAATCCTCTCTGTCCAAAGAGCAAGTAAAAAAAAAAAAAAAAAATTAGATAAAGAATCCATTCAAAAATGAACTGGCATGTGTCCCCTCTTTTACATAAGCACCTTTCCTATGCTACTGCACAGAACACTTTTCTGTAGTCTGTCTCCATCCCCTATCCTCCTCCAGCAGGTAAGTACTGGGTAAGTAGAAGGCTAAAGAGAATTCATAGAATTTGAGTTCCTCCTTTCATTTTGTTTTGTAGAGGACCTATGCAGACAAATGGCCCTTAAACTGTCAGCCACAAATGCAGGGTGGGCTATATCTTTCTGATCTTAATTCCCCAGGACAAAAATCTGGCTTTATGTTTGAGTTAATAAATGAAAATTTCTTGATATCAGCCTTAACTCCTAAACTATATAGACAGGTTCCTAAAGTCATTGTCCCAAGCAAAAAACCAGCTCACCCTCAGTCTATCACCAGTAATAATAAAAGACTCTCATTTTGTAGTAATTTGTGTATGTATTTGGCTAAATATATTAACATGGAATCAAATAAATACAAATAATTACAGATTCTTTCAAAAGAAAGAAAATTTTAGGCAGAAATTTTAAGACCAGTTGAGCATCAGTAGGAAAGTAATCAACACTGGTCACAAAAACCTCTTAGATTGACCTTTCACATAAAAAGAAAAAAATCAAAGTATTCATAAACTTGTAGGATAAAAGCCAAAAGTAATAAGCAAACACATAGTCATGATTATGAAAACGTTATCATGCACGTGACTGTAAGTCACATGGAGTTTTAATGAAATGGGTCACATTTATCAAACATGCCAAATTATCACTTATTCTTTGGACATAAATATTGTTCATCACAAGAAGAATTTTCAGTTCAGTGAAAAATTCAGATTTGGAACTGATTTCTATTCAAAACTGAGTGAGGGAACATTTTTAATGGTAAAAGTTGCTTAGGACAGTTAAATGACTGATGATATAAATATAAGCAACTGGGTTTGACTACTTTAATGCAATTCCTGATTATTTTTCTTTTCAAAGAAGAAAAATAAAAATTTAAAATTCAAAATTAAAAATATATTGGTTTAACATGTTTTGAGTATACCCATGTCAACAAATATTGCCAAATTTAATATCATAAATTTCACCAATATAAATTCGACCAAATAGTAGTCTCTGGTGGAAAATTGATAACAAATTTTCTAGAGGCTTTGAGGATCAGAAACTGTATGAAAGAGAATAGAAGTAGGAAAAAATTGTAAAAATTTGCATTCAGTGGATGTTCAGACAGTATAATTTACATGTATAGGAGACAGAGGGAAGTCATTAGAGCAAAAGCAAATTATGGTATGGCATAAGTCAAAATCTATTATTCCTTCAGAACTTTTAATTCGTCACCCCCATCATTGCTTTTCTCTTACAGGCACTTCTGTCCCATCCCTTTCAATTGTCACCAGTCTAGTGCAGCACCTAAATTCAGGGATAAATTGCATGTTTTAATAAATACACCCATTCTCTGACAGACTCAGTCTACAGCTTGTCACTCTTTATGATGTTGCTAAAGTTAGGCCAGCTTTGATGGAAGGTTTGCTCACTTACTGCAGCCTTGATTTATCTGGCTTGGAAGCATGATCTGAGGCAGGCTCCTTATGTTTTGTGGAACTGCAGTAGAAATCTTATGGCAGCAAATATTTATTTTTAAGGATTATTTTATTTGATTAAATACAAGAGTGCACACTGTTGTACACAGCATGATTTATATGGTGTGTTGATACTACATTTATTTCATACTGTCCATTCTGTTTCAGCTTTCAATGTACTAGAGGCTGTCACTTGAAGGTTTGAGTTAACATTCATTCATATATGTAGGACACTTCATGTTCCTCAGCAATCATCCCATGATGTCTTTAAGGTCTGGAAAGCGTCACTAGATCAGTTTACATTTGATTTATATTTTCAATGCTGTCACCACCACAACAAGATGCAGGATGTTGTTTATTTATTTGTCAACTGAAAGCTGATATACTTGAGCACTGTTCCTGGGCAAGGGGTGAAAAACATTTGAGACTGACTGTGTGCAGAAGTTTTTCAAAGAGCCACATTATCTTCAGCCCTGATCTTTGTGGACGTCTTCTCTATCATTATCAAGTTTTCTACATCATTTTTGACTACCAGCTCTGGATACATTTTCTCATATTGATTTTTCGAATGCTATAAAGCATGTCATATTCCTACTCAGGACTCCCACAACCACATAGCCATTGTCTTGCTCAGCCAATGCACTGTAACCGGAATTCAAAATGAGTCAGTTTTCTGCTCAAGACCATCAACCTTTCTGAAGTCACTGCTTGCCAGGAAATCAAGCCTCATCCTGTGCATAAAATTTTATTCTTTAATATGCAGATCAGCATTGAAAGTCCATTTTGTTTGAAATGGTCAAGGAAGCAAGATGAACCAGCATGCAATTGTGGCTGGTGCATCATCCTCCAGGCTGCACAGCAGATGGGTCTGCTTCCTAAAGAGCAAACCTTACCCCAGTGAAACATAAATGTCGGGTTGTAGTCTCTTAATTTTGCAGCTGTAGCTTGTTTTGAATAGAAGAAACTAACGCTGATAGATTGCTTTGAGTAACCTTGGTTTGTACAGATAAGAGGGACTAACTATGAGCTAAGCGGGAACAGAGAGGAGTCTCCAGAGATAAGCCAGATCATGCCAGTTCTG
>JANHGN010013900.1:0-25000 GCA_024605025.1 Megaceryle maxima
AAAAATAATTTTCATAACATTCTGTTAGAAAATTATTACAGTTTGGGCTGTAATCCCAAATTTAATCCAAGTTGCAATACAAAATTTAATTACAATTATTTTTAAAATATACCAAAGATGGGAGTTGGTTGTATTTCTTGATTATTTATTTATTTATTTATTTATCTTTAAGATGCTGCTGGATAGGAGCATTCTCCATTCTGTTTATTTTGGTAAAATCCCAACATTGCTCATGGAAAGCAGATGCTTCTTACAGAAGCCATCATCAGGTTCACATTCTGGTTTTCCATCAGGTAATTATGATGGATGTTTTAAACTCCTCACACTGTTGGGTTTTGTGTCCTAGGCTGATATTGCCCCCCAATTTCAGTACCTAAAGGGGAGGAGGGGAGTGCGAGGGGGATGCCTTTCCTTACCTCCAGTGGATGCCTTGGCTGTTGGTGCGGAGGAAAACCAAGGACTGTGGCTAAGGTGCATCTCTGTGATTTATCTAATGTTGTTTGTGTTTCCAGATGTAAGCCTGGCTATTTATTCATTGATTTATTTACTGGCACTACGATGGTGCTGGGATGAGATAGCTCAGTGCAGGGAGGTGAGGCATGGCAGAAGCAGACTAGCTGCCCAGCCAAGGACTGGAAAGAACAAGTATTTCCATTATCAAGGGACAGGATCCTATGCCTGCTATTGGTGCTGCGAGCCGGCACATGATGCGAGAGCACAGAGCGCTGCTGTGCCTCGGGACGCCGGGAGAGACAGCAACACGCGGCAGGACCATGGGTTTCCAAAACCTGCATTCAGCTTTGGCACAATACGGCCACTGTAGAAGAAGACATTAGGAACAAAAAATAAAGCTTGAAGCTTCAAGAGCAGGCTGCCAGAATTATTAAGAAAAACATCAAAATGATGCCATTAAAAACAGATGGGGATTCTATAAAGTATTGAAAAGAAAATGTTTAATTATGAGCCTTATGCAAAACCCATCAAAGTTGGATTAATATTATAGTGCTGTTGCTGTAGAGGGTTTAAGTAGTCCATGGTGGAACATTAATCTTTCACTCCTTTAAAAATAATGTTTTCCTTTTGTTGATGACAAATTCCATCTCTTCACTGTTGAAATCATATATCCAGATTAATAGCATCTAACATAATGAAATCAAAAGGCACAGGTAATATGGATTAGTTTAGAAAACAACAACAACGAGGGGAAAAAAAAGACCCAAGGGGAAAAAAAAAACTTCACTGGATGAGTGCTTTTGTCAACATCACTGTATTTTTCCTGTTGTTAAAGTATGAAGGAGAGAGTAGTCTCTATTCACAGGTATCCTTGTGTGTCTGGGATATTGTGTCATGGCTGTGTATCCATAGTATTTCCAAAAGTGTGTCAAACAGATGATGCTTTACAATTTTTTGGTGTGTGAGAGTTTTGTCTGTCTTGAGTTTCTGGAGGATTTCCCATGGGTGAGCAATCCTAACACCTCTGGCAAAAAGTGCTGCCATGAATCTGCCTCTCTCAACTCAGCTGGCTGGAACAGCTAAAAAGAGTCTCTGGGATTTTATTTAATAAATGTATCTGAAATGCAAAGTTGCTGGTACAGGGAGGGTTATTTTGGGGAAGCTGGGCTGCAGGGCTGCTTTTCCTACTTCCCCTTGCCATGGTATCACACCATCCCCTTCATCAGTGAGGGCTTTGGGCTGCCTCACTGGGTGAGCCTGTGGCCACTGCCCAGCGTTCCCTATCTCTGCCAGGGTCTGTAGCCCCTGCCTGTGCAGAGAGAATTGTCCTTCAGGCTGGGAGTTTCAGACAACCTCCTTCTGTAGCAATCAGGTTGAGTATGGGAGGAGATAGTGAATTTTTTCACAAGTGTCACAATGCTTCTGGACTTCTCCCTGGTGGGGTTGAGTACAGGTGTGGGCTGCTGCTTTGGATGGGAGAAAAACCCCAAGTAAACCATTTTCCCTCTAGCCTCTGTCATCCTGGTGTCTGGACTTGGACGTCTTTTAGGTAAATAAGGCAAGGAGATTTTGTTCCTGTGTCTTTTTTTTTTTTTTTTTAATTATCACCGTGTGTTGGGATTCACGGTCCTGACCATCCATCATCTGTCTTTCCAACATCAGCAGTCAACTCTTTGTGCACAAAGCTCTTACCTGTGCTGTTTAGTGCTCAGCTGCTTTATACAATGAACCATAGAGTCAAAAACCTGTATGCTGTATTCAGTTAATACAGCAGGAACAATCTTCCTTCTTTCTCCACCACACCCCCACCTCAAAAAAAAACCAATCAAAAAAAATCTGTGCTATATTGAATCACCAGGTACACCAAAAGCAGGCTCTTATTTTAGCAAAAATATCAGCACTGACTGCCAAGGTAGATTTAAGGTGTTCATTACAAAATATTTTGTCCTGGGCTTTAAGAATAATGCACTTTCAGTACAAAGAAATGGTTACTCTGAACATTGGACATTTTTTTAGTTATTTACAATAGGTTTCAAGATTTAGAATTACCATGAAAGATTTACTTATATTGCAGTTCATGTAAAATTTAAAATCAATAAAGTAAATAAATTTAGCTTGTCTGCCTGAATCGATTTCCTCCTATGCTAACGCAGCCCTGTAATACTGTACTTTCTTATCTCCGATGTCATCCTCTAGTGATAGTTTCAGGGTTGCAATTCTGCTGTGCTATCATGTCCTTTGCGACATAGTGTGCCTCTGAGTCACCCACGACTTCAATATTTCAAACCTGGGATATGAACGTCTCCTTCCCCTAGGCAGGGAGCTGCTGGAAGCCAGGTTCCCTCCCTGCAGGAGCAGCCCCATGCTCTTGCAGCCGGTGGATGGAGAAAGGGAAATCTTACTGCCAAAATAGGGGCAGGTATCGTGGCTGAGGTGTGAATGGAAAAGAGCTGAGAGATCCTTTGGCAGGGCATCCTCACGGGAGAAGGAGAAAGGATCACCCCTTGTTTTTCCCGCTTTTTCCAAAGATGCCCAACTATGGCTTGGGAATAAGAGAGCTTTTTTCTTCTTTTCCTTTCTTACAAACTTTGTAGGATTTAAATGGTGAGGAAAAGCACATGTGCTCATCCAGCTGTTGTGTTGGTATGTTCCTCGGCATGAGAGGTGAAGCTATTGCCTTGTGCACTGTAAGACGGGTGATGCCTCGTGATGGTTTTTCATTGAGTTTGTTCTATTTTCTGGGTTTTTTTTTTTTTTTTTTTTTACATAGCTGCCTTGATCAGAGATGCCTTGTAAGTGGTTGTAGATGAGTCACAATGGAGGGAGGACTGGCTTCTGAGCAGGATACAGGGCTGTGGCAGTGAGCCCATGGTCCATATGTGGGTGATGCAGTTCCCAGAGATCCACAGCTTCTTTGGGAGGCATATCTTATCTCACACCCAGGGCAGCACCTTCCAGCGGGGCAATAGGAGCAGACTACGACTGTAACAAGGTTCCATCCACCAACCTACAATTCAAATGTGCGGGCAAGCCCAAGGGAAGCTCTGTGCAGTGATGGGTTGCTGTATTTAATCTTTGAGACTTAAATGAAATTGTTACCCAAAAATATGATTGAAGGTCACCAGTATCCTTTGGAGCAAAAATAAATCCTTTAGTTCTTCCCAGTCTGTAATGTGAAATTGCATTCTTGATATTTTCTGGATCTACGGCATGACTGGTAAAGGCTTTATTGCATTGACAGGTTTGGATTTCTGATTAAAAAGGGATTATCTGTTGCTGAATGGAGGACAGTGGCTTTATTTTACAAGTTCACTGATTTGAAGTTTGGTCCTGTTCTGCACTGAGAAAACCCAAAGCTTTGCAAACAGGTTTGTAAAATCCAAATCCGTGGCAATGGGTGTCCCGCACCTGAGCGTGGTTTTCGTCCAGCCTGTCTCTCTGATTAGAAGTAACTAGAGGATCGTGGATTTCAGAGACTCTTACCAAAAAAAGTTGTAAAACTGGTACACCTTTGGCAGATGCCCTGGTGTGGAAGGAAAACACTTGGTCAGAAATGTTTCAGTGAGCTTCAGGTTTAACCCTTTGCAGCCTCATTAGTGTTTCCTATGGAAGCACAAATGGTAACGTTAGCTGGGGACCTACCCTGCAGTTCAGTCAAGAAGTTTGCCCAGAAACATTCAAAGGATTTGGAGGAAAATAATCCTTGCAACATTAATAGTCTAAAACTGATGAACTTAAAAATTATTAGATGTACTTATTGAAAAAGGAAACGCGTAAGTGCGAATACTTTGGTTCTGGGTCTGGCGAAAGAGTAACTTTTTGAAGCCAAATAAACACTGTTCTTTTAAGGCAGTGCTCTGGTTTCACGTGAAGCACATTGTTCTTTTTTTATTACTTGCAAAAGAAAAGAAAATATCAACCCTGTCTGTCAGTGTTGCTGTCGAGTTCAAGATGGAGCACCCTTCCAGAAGCTGCAGGAAGATGTCTATAAAATGTTAAGCAAACTTTAAAGGAAAAAAAACCCAACACAACAAACCCCCAAACAAACAAAACCACCACCACCATCAAAACCCCAAACAACCCAGAAAACAGAAGAGAGGGCATAATAATGTAATAAAAAAAAAAGGGGCAGAGCTCTTTTTGGTTTAAGTTAGGATAAATTCGAGTGAAACCAGTAATGTACCGCATTTGTATGAGTGCAGCAGCAAAAGGTTTATGTACATCCAAAGCTCATGAATTTGACCAAATAAATACAAGCTCTGTAAACAGTTTTATTTGTTTTTTGACTCATGTCTGGTGCTTGGAGGTGAAGAGGCTCAAGTTAGAGGAGCAGAGTTGTCCTTTGGGCCGGTGCTGGTGAACCTGGAGCATTAAGTTGTGTAAAGTTGCAGGATGGCCCAATCGGCTCTAGATGCTGGCAGCTTTTGCAGGTGATTTTGAGAGTGGTGGTGTTCTAGCCCAAATACAATTCATAGACTGTGTTGGTCCATCTTAAAGAAAACAAGATGTGCTGGATTGGGTACGTGCATTAACAACCAGGTTTTCCCAGATGCAGAGTTGTACAACTCCTGAGGCTGTTTCTCGCTAGAAAACTTGGCTAAGACATGGGGAATTGGGCTAATTAAGAAGATGTTAACCACAGCTCTGCAGTAACAGCAGCTGACTGGCACGTTGTCTGGAACAAGCGGCATAGTGAGCCTGGCTGTCACAAAGCAGAGAAAGGAAGAGCCTGTTGTTTTATTAACTGCAAAATCCTGTTTGATTGAGATTGCAAAGCACTCCCAGAGCAACGTAGCCTAATTTTCTGGGGAAGGAGGAGTGCCCGCCCGCAGGGGTAACACCATGCTCTGAGAGTCATCCCAAGCTTTTATTTTTCCCCCTGATTATTTTGATGACCAGAGTTATGTTATCAGAGATGAGCAGTGGTAGTCAGTCTCCTAAGGCTCAAACAAGTGCTTAATTTAAAAATTACTAAGTATCTAGTCAAGAGGTTTGCTGTCCTTTTCTGCACTGTTGAAAATCAAACTGCTTCTCCTGGCACCAAGATAAGGGGAAATAAAATGTCTTTACTCACCCATTTAGAAATAGTTCAGAAATGCCAGCTCAAACTTTTGAGATCTTTTTCCTTTCTACTTTGCCCATTTAGTAAATAGATAATTAATCCCATATAGTGCTATTTCTATTTAATTATCTACTGATTTTTCCCCGAAGACATAAGCTGTGTCCCTGCATGGGGTAGGTGAGGTTTATTTCTGCACCAAAGAAGTTGCAGTTCTCTGCTGGCAGCTGGGAAAGCTCTGTCCATGCAAAGCAAAAATACCTGGGACCAGCCAGGAATATTTCTGAGTGTACGTAATCAGCGTCGAGCTTGCGGATTTTATTTAAACTTTCAACTTTTCTACACTATATTGTCAAATATTTTAAGCCTTTCCACTAAGTCGTTCCTTCCAGTCATCTTCTTTTCAATTTTGTAGAGTTTAATTTTGAATTTCCTTTTACTGAATGGGATGGTTTGGATTAGCTAAATGTGATGGTGCCGACTTTGGGTTCAATTGCATTTCTGTAGTGTTGTGTCCCTGGCTGTAAACCATCTCAGGTGAGATACCACATTTTTACTACTGATTGTTAGCAATTGGTATATGAATATGAGATACCCTTTTGTCCTTGGTTTTGTCATTTATTTATAGAAGTAACGGCTTACTTTGATTCTGTTTGAGTAGTACTTTGGGTAACTGAGGGCAGGTCCAAAACTGCAATACGGTCCCAAAGAATTCCTGGCCATGGCTCTGTGCTGGTTGGGGCAAGTTTTGCTGTCAGTGTTTCACATTTACAGTTTTCACCAAGAACAGTTAAATCTGACCCTAAAATAAAAGGAAGGTTTTTGTTTGCTTGAATTTTTTTCTTCTTTTTTTTTTTTTTTTTTACCCCCCAAGTAATGAAAACAAGTAAGGGTCTCTCCTCCTCCCTTGGGCACACAGAGGCACTTCCACCAGAGATGTTTTTCTGTTCAGACTGAGAATGCTGGGCCAGTTCCCTGATGCTTGGTGCAGTGTCTTTAACTCAGCCACCAACACAGTGACTTCTACCCGTCATATCACAGAGTCCATGAGCATAATGCTGCAGAAATAAAAAGCCATGATGCCAGTCACCACTTACTGACTGCTACTGTGTGGCTAATCCAGTATGTCCTCTGAGAGGGCTGATAGGTAACAGACTGGGGGGGTGATTTCAATGGCTATTAAAGTGTGATCCTGGGCGGGTTAGGGTGCACTATTTAGGACGTAAGAATAACTGAAACCAGATAAAGGGATGGGTCAGGCTGACAACTCGTATTTTTAGTTTTATCATACCAAGTATTCATATTGATCCAGCTGCTGGACTCCTGTATACACTTGGGTTGTAGATGACATTGAATTCATGTCTGTGTTCAACTTTCTCAAGATGGAAAAAGAAGATATTGGAGGAGGGATATGATGTCAAATGTGCAGCCTTGGCTCATACAGATGCCCAGTTTCCTTGCTCCCATACACACAAACTCAGCTGTAAATGTCAAATACTCTTACTATTGAGTAATACCCTTTGGGTTTTATCTTCACTGAAGATCAAGAAGTTGCACTGAATAAAGTACTTGTGCAAACCATAAAAATTTAAGGTGTAGGATCCTAGCCCTGGTTAATTTAATTGTGTACCTAGAAAATTGTAAAGCTTCCCACAAAAAGTCTTCCCTCCTGGTGCCAAAGAGAGTGTGAGAGCCCATATCCATAGTGCAAGGAAAGTAAGAGAGGGTAGAGCAGGGGGATATATGGATTTGAGATAAGCTTGGCTTGACCCCACTCTGCCCCTTTTACTCTGTGGCAGGAGGAGATGTGAAGAATGTCCCCAGCCTTGCCACTTGCTCTGGGAAGCAGGATGGTGAGTCTTAGTGATCTCAGTGAGCTAAATGGCAGCATTTATTTTCTGAGTGGCAGTTTCTGCTCTTAAAACACGGGGTTTGATACAAGCAAATAGATTTAGAAGGCTTTTTTTTTGTTGTTGTTGTTTTGGGTTTTTTTTACTATTATTTTGGTCAATTTATTGGTCAGCTTCAGCTGCTGCCATTTCAGGTTGATGGTGGCTGTTTTCTGTCCTTTCTGGATGCGTACATGCAAGTTCTGTGTGCTTCTGGGTACAGGTGCATCCCTCAGCGCCACCAAGCTTGTCTTGGGCCGAGGGGATGGAGCTTGGGTATTTCGCGTGGCCCAGACATATGTTTTTCTGCAGTATCTCCGAAATCAGCCCTGTGCCTCCTTCTTCTCCTCCTCCTCCTCGTTTATCAGCCAGAGCACACAGACAGATAACATCCTCGTGACGTGGCCCTGACCTTTGTCAACCTTTGTTAAGGCTCCATCTGAAGTCCGGCCGAGTGTTTGTAAACAGGATGTAATTAAGGCTGGGAACTGACAGCGCCTGATGAGAGGACAATGCGGAGCTGGCGGGACCCGGGCTGTCAGATGTCCGCCCGCATTGTGCTGCCGGTGCCGTCGCGGTAATTGGTGTCCTCTGGCCGAAGGAAGTGCACTCAACTCGGATTAATCTGCCGTGGTGCGGAGGCCATCCCAGCGAGCCCGAGTGTTTCCTCCGATAAACCCCTCGGAGCGGGGCGGAGGGAGCCGGGAGAGAGCTGTGAAAATCGAGACCGCAGTGACAGGTGCCCACAGAAAACTGGGAACAGGAAAGGTGTGGGGGCAGAAAGACCGGCAAAGACGAGAGGTCTTCGGCAGCTCGTCTTATCGGGAGAAGTCGCGGGTTTATCGCCTGTCGGGGCAGCCGGAGCGAGAGCAGGAAGATGAGCGTGCGGAAGGGCTGCAGATAAAGGCTGGCTGGGGGCTGCAGGAGCAGGCGCCCGCAGCGGGCTCACAGCAACAGTTTAGTCCCAGATTTGGCCCTGGACAAAGTTTAAAATGCATAAGAGAATATATATGTAGAAGTATGTGTATGTAGGTGTAGAGAGTATATACATGCAGGTACATGTATGCACACGTATCTCTGGAAAAGAAAACTTTTTTATTTCCCCCGGGTTTGTTTGCCTTTTTTTTTTTTTTTTTTTTTTTTATTATCCTGATCAGGTTTTATAGCTCATTTTGTAGCCTTAACCTGATGCACAAGTAACAGGGTAGAATAGACTGAAACTGAGTATTCCATTTTGTTTGTCCACTGCTTGTCCACAGATGAGGGAGAAGTTAAGACTTCTAAAATATTTTTCTTTCATTCCCTAAACCAAGCATGTTTCAAAGTATATACCCCCCCCCTCATTTTTTACAGACTGACAGATGTCTATCCACATTAACCTTAAAGTTAGATAAATATTCACAGATGTACACTGCTTTAAGAAAATGTATAGCGTTCTCATTTTTTGGCATCCATGTGCCTAAATATGTTATGGAGTATTTTTCTTGTAGGTTTTAAATTATATTATCAGCTTAAGGATTGTACTGATTGCAATAACACTTCAGGTTTATTCGCTTAGATTTTAACGTAACACACTGGATTCCGTATTCACTAGGAATTTCAAACTTGTAACTTTATATAAGAAATAAAGAAGTGCCCGTGAACGTGATCTGTAAATACACGGAAAGGCACATCACAAGGTCTGCCTTAAACGTACACAGAAGATGCTTTGGAAATTCAATTAACACTGTGGCAGTTTCCCAAGATAACATCCTTCACAGCATCCAAGCACAGACCATGCATGGAATGCTTTAAACCCTGTTATTTAGGGCTGGAGGAGCCAGACTGTGCTGCTATTGAAATCAATAGTCAAATTCTTGTTCTACTTTGCTCCAAGGAGAGGTGAACAATAAATAGGAGAGAGATTCCTGCTAACCCTGGCCCAAGAGCTCTGCGTCTCTGGGAGGACGACAGGAAGGTGGCCACTGTGCTGGGAGTGGCTGTTTTTCCAAGTGACATGACTTTTAGGGGAACTAGGAGATAAAAAGGCTATGGTAACTTTTTCCCCACATTTTTGGGTCTGCCCAAGAAGGAAGCCTTAAGAATAAAAGCAGCACTAACCAATAATCCACCTGTTCCCAGGGGAGAGAAGAGATTCCCAGCAGCCTAAAATGAGAATAATTAAAGAACACATTATATATATATTTCCCTCTGTGGGTGTATGTAAAAAGACAAACAAATGAATATATTTTTCCTCAATATGAGAAGAAAAACAGAAAAACAGTCTTTGGCAGCCTTGAAAGTCATAGTTTACTCAGCTTAGAAATATGTCTCAAAGTTCAAACCAAAGTTGACCAATACTCCAAAGCTGCTTATAGCTGCAGATAGTGACATTTGTTTCCAGATGTTAATGGGAATAAGGTAGAAAAGAACAGTAACGCCTGGAGCCTGTTGAATGGAAATGCCTTTTTTTCCTATATTAGATTGTACATATTTGTCAGCCATCCATATCCCAGCACTAGTAAGACAGGCAGGGAGCACGACGGTGTCAGAAGGTTTGCCAGGTTTGGTTTTATGTACATGTGTGTCTCGTCTGCAGAGTGCAATATGAAGCAGAGCCCTTCACTCAACAGGAGCAAATAAATACGAGAAAGCCAAGGGCTAAGCACAATGCCTTTGGGAGTGCAATAGGGCAGGAGAGAAGAGGATGGACAAAAGCTGCTGAGAGGTGCAAACTGGCTCATGGCTAGAGAGAGATGAGACAAACCAGAGCAAGGCTGTTCCACTTAACCTACCTAACCAGCTTAACTAAATTAACCATCACTGCAGCATATAGCGGGGTTTCCCTTGAAGACAACTGTCATTAGATGAAAGAGTTAAAGACAGAAAGCTCTGAAAGAATTAACTTTGATGTCTGAATATATTTTTTGGCATGTAAATACAACCACCAAAGAAAGAGGAACAAAACACACAATGTGGTGAATATAAAGATTTTTTTGGGGAGTGGGTTGCATTTTTTTTTTGGTAGGTAAATAATTTTCTTTTTAAATGAAATTCTGTTTGACTGCATGAAATATGAACAGTAATTAAATGCACAGTCTGTGGGCCTTCTATACTTTAAAGCTCTTTCTTAAAAAAAAAAAAACCAAACCCAACACAACTGCTCACCTCAGACAGGCCAATTACCCAAGAATGATGGAGTCAAGAGGAAAGTAGCTAAATTTCTTTACTTGAATGATCACAACCACAAGCCAGTGATTAGTCCCTGCAGCACCAGCGGGGATGTGGTGGGGACACTCACATTGGAAGACTTCAAATAGTCATTTCCTTGGTTAAAATAAAATCTGACTGCACTAAATAGACAGTTTTTAATCTCAATTGGACATCTGAAGATTTCTCAAGCTGTTGTTGGCTGCGGCAGAAACAAATTTTTCTGCTTTGTTGATTAAACCAGTGGTCTCCACCATTGCTTATCGGCCTGCGACGAGCTGTTCTTTTTAATTAAAAGTGAGCCACCACGAGAGAGCAATTAACAGCTAGTAATTACTGTGCTCTTCAGAACTGCAACATTTTGCCTTTCATTCCAATTATATAATGGACAAGTGGCTTTTTGATCTTCAAATTAGTGAGCTCTTGTACTATTTGTTTTGAGGCAGATTTGGAAGGTTAATGATGGCCTGTGGTGGCACTCTTTCCACTGACTGATGTAAGACAAGAAAAAAAGGGGAAGGAAACAGGAATAGTCTATCAAGAAATGCAAATGCTGCCTTCATGATAACGAACAGGAGAAACACGGGCAACTTAATATGCAGGTTATTTAATATGAACCAAATAAGCACTCGTTTTAGTGCTAGCCTGTGCTATGGAATTCTTTTTTCTTTTAAATAATAAAAAAAAAAGTTTAATTAAGCATTTCAATATAGATTCTTTATAGAGTGACATATAACATTTAACCGTTTGATACTTAATTGTGTTTGCCTTTGATTGCGGCACCTATAGTTAAATGTTGTACAACATGACTGAGGCATTGAACTGTCCCTTAGGACACGCGATGCATTGACTTTGTCTAAAATCTTTTAAGTAATAAGTCTTAATATATTTAATGGCCACTGTGCCCTTTGAGTACAAGGACCCTTTACATCACAAACAGTTGTCTAATTTTAATTAATATTGATTTGCATCTCTTAAATAGAAACTATAATTGTTGCTGTTGCTTATGGCTCTATAATAATCCTAGAGATGTTGAATATGTTGTGTGTATAGGAGTGTGTGTTTTAAAGCAAAGATCAATAACTCTGTTATTAGGGCAGATCTCTGCTTTTTTGATTGGAGCTGCTGCAACCGGCTAAGTGGTGCTGTGCTGATTTACACCCGTTGTGGTTTTTGACTTTCATTTTTTAACCTCTTGCCCTGGTTTTTCTTTTTTTGGTGGGGGGGTTTGTTTTTTTTGTTTTTTTTTTTTTTTGTTTTGTGTGTGTACAAATACAGATAAGGTTTGCTCTACTCCTCGCTACGTGGAATTTTTAGAAGTCAACAGCTGTAGTACTCTGATACTCCTGAGTAGATTAAGAATTTGGCACTTTACTTTTGCTGTGCATGTCTGGATTATGCGTATCCGCACTGCTTAACAAAACCACGGACCTCATTTAACAGACAAAGTACAGATGTTGTGAAAAAAAAGATATCTTCAGTGTGACGAATAAAACATAAACCTCTTTCTATGGAGAGCTGAAACAAGAAGATCTGTGTTTAACTTTCTTCACATCCATTGATTTAGCTATCCCTTCACTAAACACAATCATTAATTAGACAAATAGCTGTAGGCATGATAGAGCATAGATAGACCTTTTCTTCCAGGCTGTTAAAGCTTCATTCTCGTGGTTGTTCCTGTAGGACAGAAATGAACTGTTGATTTCCTTGGAGGCAGAATCAGGTTTGTATTGCTCAACAGACTCTGAAAAAACTGTATAAACCCTGGGTTTTTAAAAGTGTTTGGATCATGTTTTCAGTGGACAATCATGTCCACCTAAACCCTGAGTTGGAGTATGATACTTTAAGTATGATTTTGAAAAATCTCTTCTGCAGCTAGTGTACCAAGCTGGTTACATGGCTTACAGTCTGATGGATAACTGCAAGCTGAGCTCTTGAAAATGTACACTGAGAGTCTCTCTTCCCATGTCCTGACTTGAGCAAAGCTTCCACTGAAAAAATTTTGGCCTGTGAAGAGCTGGGGACTGAATCCACACACAGGGCTTGGGAGGTGAAAGTAGTTGGAGATTTGGATAATAAAAAGGCTAAATAAAAATATTTCAAGCAGAAATAGGGAGAGTATACATACCTACAATTTGAAAAAAATGCTTGTGGTGCTTGAAAGTTTAAGTCTCTTCAGAGAAAACTGTTTGGCTATATGGGACAAATGTTGACTTTTCAATTACAGGTTTGCTAAGGATCATGGATTGTTTTGGTTCACTGTCTAGAGTTTTCCTCCCAAGTGGTTCCAGGTCTGAAGATAAATGTGTGCTCTTTTGTTCTGAGCAGTATGCAACCCATTGCAGTAATGCCTTCCATGGGCTGAGGTGTCACCAATGTCATGTTCATCTGTATTGCAGGGATGTGGAGAAAGTATTAGGGTTGCATTTTCCTTTATTTCTCATTCAAATAGTCTTTTAAGGTGGTTCATAGTAGGTCTCCTTTGTTTTCTTAATTCACATCATGCTGAGGTTTCTTTTTGAGATGTCTGGGGTAGGCTGAGATGAACACAGTATCTCTGAGCTGCTGAAATGGACTGGGGTCGTGCTGGGGGAAATGGGAGTAAAGACTCAAACCCTGAAAACTTGGGAAGATAGTGTTGGGAGAGGGACAGAGAGTGGAACACCCCTGGTGTGGCCTTTCTGGGGATATACACCAAAAGCTTTTGTGTGATTTCATCAAGCTGCCCCGTTCCTTGGCTCCCAGTATGCCTAGGAGAGGTGAGGGGTATGTACCTCCAGGAACACCCATAACAAGGAACTGCTCCCCTCTTATTTCCTAATCTAAGAGTGATTCCATTCAGTAGATGTACACAGGGTAAGTAGTCATTTTCCATCACTGTTTCTGGTGGTGATTTTTTCTGCACCCGAGACCAAGTTTCTATTTCCTGGGGTGACTTTGCCTATTACCTAATTTGTCTCCTGCCGTATGTCACTGGTCTGATCTAGTTCTGTATCTTAATCACATCCTGAGGGGATTCATGAAAATATACATAAAAGGAATTGGCAAAATCATTGAGATAATTGCTGGGGATTGATCTTGGACGTTTATAACATCTAATTCTAATATATTTAATACAACTAATATGGATGAGGCTTTGAGCAACTTGATCTAGTAGAAGTTGTCCCTGACCATGGCTCGGGGGGTGGAACAAGATCCCTTTTAAGGTCCCTTCCAACCCAAACCATTCTGTGATTCTAATTCAGTATAACTGTGAACCTGACTGTGGCCATTTGCACGAGCCCACAGGGCAGAGGCACGTATGTTAAACCTCATCCCCAGATCAGGATCACTGCCTACATGGGGTGCAAGGTAATGGAAAACCAAGCCTAAAATACCGGTGCTGTGTTAAGTAGGAACAAATGGGATAAAGGTTTTATCGCTGGCAGTGCTGCTCTTCACAGCGGCGAAAGGTTCCGAGGGTTTCCTATTGTTGTTGTTAGCATCAAAGCCATTTGTTTTGTAAAACCGGGCAGCGCTCTCCAGCCCTTTGCCTCCCCCGTGCCATGCCCCTGGATCCTCCGCCTGGCTTCAGCCAGGCATATCCTGATGGATATCAGCATGAGAAGAGGATCCAGGCATTGATTGCAAACTCTTCACCATATATCCACATCTTGGAATCTGAAAGTGAGCCATGGCAGCAGCGCTTGTCGTGCTGTTCACCTCCTTAAACAATATATTCTTTTGATCTGCACGCATATGGTAACTCCTGTTAATGGGAGTTACACATGCTGGGTAAGAGGAGACTAAACCTTTCCTACGTTTTTACTAGCGAAATACTGGAAATGGGATGACGGCAGCCAAGTAGATTGTGAGGACTCTTGTCAGAAATACGATTAGGAATTTGTTTCCATGTAGCTCATGCAGTAACAGACATAAGCCTCAAGCCAGAGACAAATAATAGTTAATATCGAGAGAAGGCAAAGTGTTCTCTGAGATGTTTAAATGAGAATTCCAGAGCAAGATGAAAATTGGCCTCCGAGGGAATAACATTTTCTTTTTCTTCATAACCGAGGATAAAAATTCCAAATAGATCATCAGTATGTATATTAAGTGGAGATCACATTCCTCTGATATGTTTGGAAAATTCGGTAGCAATGTATTTTTCTTTTCTTTTTTTTTTTCCTCTCTGCAAATTTTTTTCTTGGATTTTTGCCATATAATGCAATAAAATGCACCCATGAGATACAGCAGATTTAAAGTCTGTTGGTGTTCGTTACATTACACAGAGTCATACAGAATTTAAGGTCCTATACGTTAGTCTGCTTCTGAATCAACACAGGCAAGTACATCCAAGGTAGAAGAAGCAAAACCCTGGATGCCTCTGCTATAGTTGGAAACATGAGAATAAGTCTTCTGGATGTGTATTTATTTTGGAGTCTCAGAAAAACCCAATAGCAGCAGTGCTACTTTATGTGAGGCCTGGAGTGAAAGAATATATTTATTCACCAAAAAAAGGAAAAAAGAAAAAAAAAGTGTGATCAATTTAACTTTCATCTTTTCTGCCTTGTCCTGTGCTGCTATCACATCTGATAGACTGAGCAGAGCAAGGCTCCGTGAGGGGTTTGAGGGGAAATGAATTACAAATCACTGTATTGCTAAAGAAAAAGGTAATATAATTTTAAATTATTAATTGCAATCTGTAGATTTTAGAGAGAAGAGCTCTGTTCAGCTGGCCTGTTCTCTGCAAGGTTTAGCCCTGATTTTTGCTAGGGTTTTGTCTGGTCCAGTTTGTGAAAGCCAGGCAGCTCTCTCCTCATGGCCATCACCTGCTTGGAAATGGTGATGCCTGGGTGAAACGTGGTCTTTCTCAGTCCAGAGATATTTGAAGGTTGCCTGCAGAGACAACTGAAGAATGGCAACGTTGCAGCAACATTCCCTTAAGAATTGTATGGGTTTTTTTATCAGCAGAAACAAAGGAGGTTTCTTGAGACAGCTTTGAAAAGTTCTGACTTTCCAAAAGAAAAAAGAAAATAATCTTTCAAAAGCTGTAATATCCTTCATGTGTTTTCTGATACACCTTGAGTTTTAATACTTGTGCAAAAAATATTTGCAAAGATCCTCCACGGTGTTTGGAGTCCTGCCTTTGACAGAGTTCTTGTTTTATGCCCTTTCTTCACAAACCCAATCTCCTATTACCAAATTCTTCAGGTTTTTTTAATTGCTTTTTTGCTTGAATTTTTTTCAGGTTTTGAACATTCTCCCCATAATCAGGTCCCTCCATCCCTCTCTTCATTATGGGTGTCCTACAAAGTGGGGCTGAGATCTTCATGGTCTATACTGGAAAAACTGTAATGGATTGGATTTTTGGATGGAGCTAATAGTTACTAAATCCCCACTTAACACTCCTGCTTTGCGGATGTCTCTCCTCCAGTGAGCATCATGTGCTAATCTCTTGTTCTTCCAGTGTACGCATCCATGCTTAATGCGGGGAAACAGGCTTAAACCTCTTAAAATCATGTTAAATGCTCCATGTTGGCTTTCACAGCTGTCCACGTCCAGAGGTGAGAGTGCATCCTGAAGCCTTCTCAACGCCACTTGTGATGCGGAGTGTGGCCAGGCATGAAGCACTTTGCATTTGGCTGTGTGTTTTAAGATTGGAGCTCTGGCTCTTGAAGTTATGTGCTAATGCCATCTCTCCTAGCTGATGGTTTTAAACGTGCTCCCAAACATGGAGAAGAACATAAGGTGAAAGTGAGCGTGGCCTCCTCGGCCAGATCCAGGCTGCTTGAAAGGTTCCTCTTATCTATCTGCATGATAAATGTTGGAGACAAAACAATTCCCAGCTTTGGGAACCATCATATTTAGTGGGGTCAGATTCTGTGTCCTCAACGAAGATTTGTCTTTGGAGCTGGCTGGTGAAAAAGACTGATACTGAACTATTTTGGGAGCGTAGAATCACAGAATGCCCCAGGTTGGAAGGCATCTCCACAGATCATCTAGTCCAACCCTCTTGTAGTAAGCAGGGACATCATCAACTAGATCAGGAGATGAGGTCCTGGCTGTCTTGTCCTCATCATCTTCCTCCAGACAATAAATCTTTAGCTGGCATCAATCCACATTTCTGTTGAATTCTAGGAAACATTCCTGATTTACACCAGGAATATGTTTGTCTCCAAATCATCCATTTTGTATAGATGGAACAATATTAGAACTCCTCTACTTTTTAAAGGTAAAATCCTTGTTTGTTTGTGAGGGAGGCTGGAGCTGAGGTTAGGCTTTAGTCCTTGGTCCCTGCCTCATCTCCAGGAGCTTCTGTGTACAGTCTGACCACAATGCCCTGCAAGGGAAAACATTACTCCCCATTTAATGACAGAAAAAAAAGGGCAGAGGAAGAGAATAGGCATAAAAACCTCATTCTCACTTTTGCTCCTTTCTATGGGATTTAAATCTTTGTCAGCTCCTTCTGTCTGATTTCACCTATTACATAGAAATGATGTCACATAGAGAAGAGAATTTTTGTGCCATGTCGTCATAAGTTTGTTTTCTGTTAGGGGCAGCAGAACGCTAAAGGAGCCCCTCTGTTTAGAAACCCACATATCTGGTAGTAGCAGGAGCTACCTGTGTTGATTGTCTGGGGAGCTGCTGGGTGTCATGCGAAAGCATAAACCACGGGACAATGGAGACCATGCAGTGGGCTGTAAATGAATGGAATTTTTGTGTAGTGGCCTCTGGTTTTTGCAAGTCTAAATTTTATCTAGCGTGGTGGCTTTTAAAGCATGGTTTGTTTTTGTAGTGTACTACTTTTCCTTGCTTTCTATGAAATGGAAAATAACGCCCTAGTTGCTCAGCCCCTTTCCCAGTAAATTAAGAGACTTTTTGTTTTCACGTTGATCACTTTAATTTGCATTGTTCTAGGCAATATGATGCACATTCCTAGGAAAATACTCTTTTTCCAATAGAGGGAGTGTTAGTGCCAGGCAATGCCCTTCTTATTCTCTTTGCATCTTGTAAACCTACCTATAAGAAAATAAGGTGCATGTTGGTGGCTTGGTGCTATTTGGACTGAGTTTGGTCCCCACTCTGCATTAACTAACTCACTTCTCTGAGCCAAGACACACACTCAAAAAGATCCATCTGTTCAGAATAGCAGGCTGAGGTGAAACTTGGTCCTCCCAGAAACCTGCTTCTGCATGATAGGGCTGAGTCCTCCTCTCTGTCACCCTTCCCATTCATTTGCCTTATCTCTTGCTGACAAAAAAGTCATGTTATCATCCAGAAGTTCTTTCTTTTTTTCTTTATATTTTTTTCTTAAAAAACGAACAAACAAACAAACACACCAAAAAACCCCAACCTGTAAAAAATAAAGCAAGGAATTAAAATCTTTAATCCCTGTCACCTTCTGTTTAGAGGGCTGGGGTTGGTGTGGGCTAAGGTGGAGGAGAGTAGACCCAGCCTTCCGAACAAAACCAGTCTAAGCCCTTCACATGTCAGACAAAGTTTGGAAAGGTGCTGCCTGTCCAGCCATGAGCCACAGGAGCTCCTCTGCTCTGAACCTCATGCAGATCAGCTGCTCCCTGGGGAGGTGGGATGCACTGGGACATTGCTGTCCCAAGCCCCTGGCTTTCCCTAGGTAAATTATGGGTCCCTTGCCTCAGGCCATTTGAAAGGGAAGGGGATGCTCCAAGGTGGGACGTGGGGTAAGAAGTTGGCATCCAGTACATATCTGGGTTGTGAGGATGGATACGTTGATTTTGTACGGCTCCTGCTTGTGGAGGGGCGTGTTTCACCCTGAGGAGCATTACTTTGCTTTCCCTTCACTGGGCTTGCAGTGCAGACTTGGGGTGCTCATTTGAATCACTGGGGCCAAATTCTGGTCCAAACTCAAACTACACAGAAATTTGCATTTTGAGTGCAAGTGAGATCAGGATCTGATCTGAACTTAATGTCTAGCAGCTGCTGTTCGGGACTTTACCTTCTGAGCAAGACAGGCAGCCACTGATTAAAACCCAAGTCAGGGGGGCAACGACCCCAGATTTACTGCCTGCCCTTTGGCAGTCTATAGGGTCTACAAGTCAAACTCCCAATCTCTGCAAAGGCTGCAGGAGCAGAGGAGCTTCTGGAGAAGCCCCTAGAGAAGCCAGGGGCACTGTGGCAGCGTAGGGAGGCAGCAGAGGGTGAGCAGAACAGCTGCCCGGCAAAAACACAGGGCTCAACAAAGGCTGTAAATCCAGCGTGAATCATGGAAATGGAATTAACTTAAAATTATACTCACAAGGTGAAATATTAGTGGTCGTAACTGGTTTTGTCACACGGTTGCGAGCCGCTGTGATTTTTAGGAAACTTTTCCCAGTGATTTAGCTTTAGGATATATGGCATGTGCTGGGATGTCTTTAATGAGGAGCTGTGATAGTGTGTGCTGTGGGAACTGTGGGTTCAATGTTGAAGCAGGCAACATGCATTTGAAATGTAAAAGGGAGATTTATAATGCTTCTGGTGACACAGAATGATAAAAACCAATGAACAAAAATATGGTAAATTAATTTAGATAGAAAAGATGCATCCTTCTGTCTGTCTCATGTCTGCTCTTCTGGGATTTCTGCATAAATCTATATGTTTTGGTTCTATTTAGTGCTGTGGGTACTTTGATTAATTTAGCTACATGTTACTGTCATGTTGGGCACATTCATCTTCTGTCTTGAAGCATGTACTCCTCGGCCTCTCTATCACTGCACCCCTTCAGGCCTTATTTTCATCACATTTAAGAGAACTCTCCCCTGCCTGTCTTTATCTTGTTAGGCTTTCAGCAGCTTAAGTTGAATCTTCATTCTTTCACTCTTGCTGTCAAACCTCCTTTACCAAGTTATCTCATTTTCCTATTCATAACATCTAACCCATTATATTTAATACTCAGGCACAATTGCATCTGAATATTCTGCAGAACTTGCCAGCACAAATGCTTGTAAATGAAATCGGACCACCCCTGGAAAGAATACTGGTGGATTTGCCTTGCCAGTGGATTTTAAATTGAAAAATGCCCAGGACTAAATCCAGTCCTGGAATAAGTGGTTGCGACTTAACTGAAGTCAGTAGAGCTTCATCTGCTAAGCTGAGATGGATTTGACCCTTCAGTACTGAAAGCTGGAAGGTTAATAATGATCGTATAATCTGATATGAAGCAGAAATTAGTGTCAGGGCTGTCCCAGTGGGTGCGTACATCTACAGATGACAAAGCCAGTTACAAGGATGGGTAAATAATAATGTTCATACTGCAGACTGGAAAACTGAGGCAGGGAAGTTGAGGGACTTGCCAAATTCCAATAACCCCTCAGTGTCGAGACTGTGCTGAAGTTCATCTTTTGGCAGGAGAGAATCCAAGTCTCCTTTCATGGGCCAGTCTCTGAGCCCTTGACCTGCAGGCTCAGCCCCATCAGACAGGAGGATTTGTTTTTTTCTCCCAGGTCTTACCTCTGCTTTTTGAACTAATATAACGGTGCCATAAAGGGGCCTCTTCAGCAGCAGATACTTTTGGGGGGAGGGGGAGGAAGAAAAAAGAAAGAGTGTGACTTTTGGGTTAAGCACGTGTTTTGTAATGTTCTGTTGCTCTTTGCACCTTTGTGAAGAGTGCAGCAGAGGAGGACGGGAGCCGCAGTGGCACCGCCGGCCGTCACAGAGGCTCCTGCTCTGTTTTCGAGGTGGATCCCAACGTTTCTGCCTGTTGTTAGAGCTGGGTCAGTTTATGAAAGATGATACATGAATTAGTTCCTTCTGGTAGCTCTGGACAAAACTCGGTGACCCAGGAAATGTTTTCCTCCCCTTTATTCCTATAACTGCCTTTTTTTTTTTTTTGCTGGCAAGCTGACCTTTTTAAATGCTTCATCCTTTCCCTCCCAAATGTGGAATTTCCTCCCAAAAAAATCATTCTGGCTCAAGACCCAAGGCTGGTCAGACTCAGTACAGGCTAGACATGGGTTTTGATACGGGACAGCATCATGCTTTTGGCAGAGTATCCTGGCCTGGGAGAGCAGCAGTGGAGAATGCCATGGTGCTGGGGCTGGGGGATCCCTGCCTCTCCCCCGGGGCTGGCCCCACACTTCTCTGTCGCCTCGAAAAGGGGTCGAAGTGTTTTCTCTGTACATTGTTCTATTTTTAGGAGGAGGAAAAGCTATTTTAAGCCTCTCTAAAATGTTTTTATGGCTCTTTCTGAGCCCTCTGTAGCTAGTTGGTCTCATGGTAATTAAGGCATTTGGCCTTACAAGTGGAAGGATTATGAAAACAGTTTCAGCAATTTCTAGAAGCGCTCCAACATATTCCCAAAATAGGATTTTTTTTTAGCGTGTGTTTGCTTTCAATTTTTGTTTTTACAAATGCACGATGCTAAGTGAAAACACACAATCTGGCACTTTCACTGGGGTGCTGTGACCCAGCCCCTGAGGATGAAAAGCACGATCGTGCGTTTCCTGCCCATTAATACACACCACTCGCTCGATAGTGCATTATTTTTATTAACTGGAGCAATTAAAATATCTTTGCTTAGCTTTTACTTATCCCTGCTGCTGGCAAAAGCCACTGGAAGATTTAGATGAGAATTTTGCTTGGATAGAAGTAGGAAAAGAGCTCAGATTTGGGGCTCAGGGCCTGTGGGATCGTGGCACTGAAATCACACTGCAGTTGGCCATCATCTCCAAACTTTTCAAAGTGATGATTGATGCTTTAGCTCTACTCTTCCTGCTAGAACCAGGCCAGCTGAACCTTACACTTGCCCTTCAGAGTGAATGTTTTCTGTAGTGCGTAGGTGGTGTAGAAATGTTATATGCCCACTGGGTTTGGGATGGTAGTAAGCACAGCCTTATGGGACAGCCTGCTTTTTAATGAGCATGTAAGGTAGATGGGATGAGGCGGTGAAAAACAAAAAGGTATCACTTCCAGGACTAGCAAAATAAATGGCTTCTTGTGCTCCAAAAGAGATGGCTGGAGCTGGTTGGCTGTAGGCATCCCAGGCTGAGCAGTGGGTGCAAGCCAGCATCAGTGCTGTTAACTTTAATATGGAACTGGAAAGAATGAGGTTGATAATGGCCCATATGGCCAACACTACGCTCTCTGGAACATATTTCTAAATTCTATGTGATAGAAATAAATAGAGATTTAATAATGTCAGGTGAACATGTAAATGGAATAATGTCTTCAACAATCTCGTTACAAGTCCTAGCGCAGTCAATATAATCAGTCTAAAACCTGGCAAGTGTATAGAAAAAAAACCCTTTTGCAAAACCTACATTTATTCAAATATTTCTAGAACTATTAATATCATTGACTTGAGGCACAAATACAGGTTAGTGCTTTTGGGCCTGGGTGCCTTAAACATTAAAATTTATTATTATTATTTATTTTTATTAGCTTCATGTGGCAGAAGATTTATAATATTCTAGTTTTTATTAAGTACTTGTGGTTTTTAAAACTGATCGTAATTGTTGCTGGGCAAATCTCAAAAGGGAAAGAGGATTGGTTAGGTTAGTTTTGATTAAACTCTCAGAAGTTTGGGCATTTATCCAAACTATCTCAACCTCCTGCATTTCTAATATGGGTCTGCATATCTTCTGAGGATAGGCTTTTATTTTTCTTTTTATCTTTTCCTTTCCTTTTTCTTTGCCTTTGTGAAGGTTCCTGTCCTCCTCACATGTTTGGGTCAGACACATGGTAGAGTATTTTGGTATATCTGCTTCTGAATGTGACCTGAAAAAGGCAGCCAGGAAAAGAGTTCAAAAAGTCTGCAGCAAGAATTAAAAAGAAGCTCTCTGTATCCCTCAGCTGGTAACCCTTACAAACCTGGTTCCATTTGTAGTTTTTGCTATGTAATAATGTCCTACTGTGAGTACCTGTTAATTCAGATGCTGCAAATCAGGTTACGTAACTACATGACCCTCTTGGTCATGGACATGGTAGGATTCTGATGCAGAAATATCCATTCTTCTTTGCTGCTATATGAGAAAAATAAGAACTAGTAACCAGAGGGTAGAATAGAGCATTTTCCCGTGTCCTATTTCCATCTCCCTTAATTTTATCACAAATATCACCTCACTTGGTACCTCTCTCAGTGCTGTTGCTTCGTGTATTCCATGGCCGTTAACATTACAGTGATCATTAAATAAAGGAAGCTACATTTGTGAAAGTTCTTGAAAACATGTTTGTGTCTTGGAAGCAAAAGATAGAAAGGTCCTAGAGCAGTGCACCTTTCTTTGGTAGGTGTTTTGTATGCACATGGGGACACAAGCAATTTATTTGTCTCACTGTTTTCAAAAAAATTAAAGAAACTTTTCAGTGTAATTAGGCTGGTGTGAGCAGGTTTTTTATTATTATTTTTTTATTATTATTATTCTGAAGAAATTATATCCACTATGGAGTTCTAGGGTTTTTATCCCAGTTTGTAAAAGCATCTCTGTTGAAATCATTGAAGTCTGGCAGGATGTAGGCACCTGTTGAAGCAGGTCATTACCAGGTTCTTGTTGGCACTGTCGAGAGATGCCAGGGATCTGCACAAGGACCTGGAGCTGTTGGTGCTGTACATACACAAAACATTCTCTGTGAGAGCTGCTCTTGAGCTTGGGTGTTGCACAGTGCCCATGGTCACGTCCTTTTCAGTGAGAAGGAGGGTGGCTTTGAGCAACTACTGGTATTTTCCTTATTCAAACCAGTGCAAACTGGCTGAGTTCTTGGAAGAAACCATGTTGAACTAGTAGGCTTCTCTTACAAGGTTTGTTTGGGAACATCAGGCATTGGGGAGAGGGGCGTATGTGAAGCAGTTTTGTATGGATGGTGTCCATCATGGTCTGGAGAAGTTGGCTTTCTCCCTGATGGAAAACCGGTGTTCTTCCTCACCTCCTGGAGGGACAAATGAGTCCTCAGTACCCGGGACTAACCATTCAGCACAAAATTGGTTTTGATATTCAGTTTGAGAGCTACACTGAGCTTGCTGGCTTTGTGTGAGATTTTTGTGGAGCACTGAACAGACCTTTATTCCTTTCTTCAGCAAGAACAACTTTCTCCATTTCCTCTCAAGCACAGGCTTTTGCTGTTATAATCATGCAATTCCACCTGGGTTAAAACCGAAAAGTGTTTCTAATTGGATCCAGTCTAATATCAGGCCAGCATGCAGTGGTTTTCCAGTGTGACTGGGATATTCCACCCTCTGCCAAGGAAAAAGACACAAATTTTGCCTCAAAACCCCCATGTTTTTCACTTGGAAAAAAATACCTTTTTTGTCTTCAGAAAACCAGAATAATATATGTAATAAAAATATTTCATACAGGTCTGTATTTTGATAGTTTGCCAATGGTGCTTTGCTAGACCAGTTTCTGGTCTCTGGTAGGTTTTGGTCGTGCTAACAGCTCTGTGCACAAACCCACCAGCCGTGCCTGAACCCTGTGCTGGAACATGTCAATGGGAACTTTTGCTGCCACAGGACTGGACTGTGGTGTTGGTCCCTCGTCAGTGCTGCAAAAGAGGGTAAGAGAGGCTCAGAAATCTTATGAAACCAGTACTGCTAGGTGTCAAGTATCGTCTATGCGGGACTGGGAGTGCTTAGTACCAAAGAACATCATGGCTCTAAATACCTCTTTGGGGCATCCTGCTGAAGGAAATGTCTGGCAGAACGTATTTTTGCTGGACCAAAATCCATCCCCATGGAAATCTAGATGTTCAGGGTGTTGAGTCACTCCAATGGAGCAAGGTACATGCAGGGCTTGTTGTGGTGAAGACCTGAGCCCAGGACAGAGCTTCAGTAGGCAATAGCAAGGACAAGCCAGGTTGTGATTTGGGCTAAACCAGCTCCATGCTGAGTACTGGTGGCTCTGCTCCCTGGCAGGATTTGGCACCGAGGGCCAAAATACCGACTGGAGCCAGAGTGCTCTGCCATGTGGGGAGACACGACCACCAGTGTTTGCATTCAGTCACCTTCTTCAAGTGCTGAGTTTTAAGTGCTGGAGCATTATGTAGTTTTATTATTTTAATAGATGAGAGAGGCCTGTGATCAATAGCAGGGATGCTTTTATCTTAATCATCCATCCCTCATTCATAAATATGGAGATTTTCAGCCTCCTGTAATACTGCTTATGATTTTCTGTGGTGTGGTAAAATGGCCTGAAATAATTTCACCATCCCTAAAATGTCATAAAAGTAGTAATCAGGTTATATTAATTTTACCAACCATATTATTGCACATGTCTATTTATGTGTTGGGACTGCTATAGTGGGAGTATATAAGGTCCTTTTTCCTCTGACAGTATTTTGTCCTCAGTCCTTGTGTATCAGTTCAGGATTGCACATGAAAAGCATAACATATATGCAGCCAACCTCTAAAATACATGTGTGGATATTTCCTTAACCAAACTGGAATCATCAGTGGCCTTAAAAGACCCTAATTTCTCTGCAGTGA